>BMAV01024270.1:870591-886176 GCA_019973955.1 Trichonephila inaurata madagascariensis | reverse complement strand
CTCCGAGGTGTTGGAGCCAGTTGTCCTTCCTTACCTTCAGGGCTTGGACACAGCCATATTTCCACAGGATAATGCGTGACCACACGTGGTATGCAATGTCCAAAGGTTCTTCGTCAATAGCCAGATTTAATTGCTTCCCTGGCCGGCTCTCTCTCCGGATTTTTCGCCGATAGAAAAGATGTGGTCCATGGTTGCTCAACGATTGACCCAGATTACACCCTCAGCTGCCACACCAGATCAAATTTGGCAACGTGTGGAAGCTTCTTGGTCTTCTGTACCCCCAAGAACACATCCAAAATCTCTTTGAATCAATGCTGAGGCGTGTGGCAGCGGTGATCAACAATGGAGGCTACTGATTCTGGTAGGAACCACACTTCACAGAAGTCTATAAATTTAATTATTTGATACTTGGTCAACATGTTATCTACAAAATAAATTTTCTTGTGCTATCTTTTGTCTTTCTTGGTGTTCCATTTACGGTGATTGTGTGATTGATTGATTGAATATTAACGTCGCACTGTTCAGCTACATGAGGGCTTTTGCATTTACGGTGGCCAGCAGTGTATGAGAATTTTAATTTAAAAAATAAGAGATCTTTGTTCCTCCAGAAATCTCTTTCAGAGGAGTTGTTGTGAGATATTATTTGTGAATATGATAATTTTTATGAGATGGTGAAATCTCATCATTTTTTAAATCAATTATTACTAATCATTTTTAAATTCAAAAATAGCACGAAGCATTTATTTTATCATATAAATAAAGCAAATATTTAAGGATTTTTCGCTCAATATTTCTTTTCGAAAACTATTGAATAGTGAATATTGACAGTTTGAACAAGGTGTGTTTAATAAATTTTAATGTACTTGCGTATTTTTAGAGAAAAGATTTTTTAATGAAATAGGGGTTTATAGATTACATTCAGAGAAATTTTTTACTCTGAATAGACACTGAGCTAAACGAATTACTTATATTTCTAGAAAACAATCACCGAGAACTGTTTTAAATATGCGGCGACCTGAAACAAGCCTTCTTTAAGCTGACTTTTCAGACTCATACTGATTCGAAAGTCATTAGACCACTCTTCGATATAGTATATTATCAGTTTGTGTTAAACCCATTTCCATCCATCCGTTGACCTTCCATCTTAAAAAATCAGGTAAATGCTTCCTACTTGATATGCAAATAATATTTTGAATCCAAATTTCGAATCAAATTAAAAAAAAATTAGATTTTGACTTGGATTGCACTTTTTGAAATGAAATAATCTGTTATGTTTGGGGCAAGATACGAGTTCCATTCAAGTTCCTGCTGGGTTCAAATAATAAACAAAAAGACACAGATGCATTTATAAAAAAAAGAGAAATTTCTTGAGTTTAAGATGGTTATACTTAGAGTATGAGTCATTGAAAGCATTACTTTGTATGTTATTTAAGTTTTACTCAAATAAAAATTAACGCATAAAAAGATTTTATGCCATTTTTTTTTTAAAAAAACCTTTATTGTATATAATAAAGAATATCTCTGAAATTTAAAATTATATTTATTTTAGGAGGTTTTGAATGGGACTCATAACAACTTCAGCGGTCAATTTTTTTTTGCCCAAAATGCCCCGAAAAAAAAAAGCACATTTTTTTTCTCTTTTTTTTTTTGCATATAACTAAACATAATACTTAACAGAATGCGAAAATAAAAGAATTTTATTTTAATTTTCAATTTTAAAGTTTTCACGCTATTTTTTTATTTTATAATTGTAGAATACAAAACCCTTAACTGTTTGCTTTTTATAAGTACACTTTACATGCTATGAAGAATGTTTCATATATCTTTAAAGAATTTCTCTCACACTTACTAACAAATTTCATGATCGAACCTCTTTTTTTTTCAAATGGTTGAGGATTGTTGTGTGTTTGTGCATATCTATATGCACACGCAATTTGAAGAGCATGGTGTAATACTAAAACATCTGTTTTTTTATAATTATCTTTCCATTTTCATTTCTTCTCAAGCAACAAATTGCACATTGTCTGGCCAATCCCTGTTCTTTATCGAATATTTTCAAGAATCTGAGTTCCTGCCTTCAATGAAAAATTTCCGCCTTCATCACAAAGAAAGTCCCGGACGAGAAGTATTTCTCTCTCTCTCAGTACCATGGACAAACTACATCTCTAAAAAGCCCTAGCACTAATAATCTCACTATAAAAATGAAAAATATGTGCAAATGAAAGATAGAAACAAGAAAATATCATTGCCCGTACAGCGTACGGGCAAACGGGTTGTGGCTTAGGTAGCCCGTGCTGTGTACGGGCAAACCAGTTAAGGGGTTGACATTAAATGGATTCAGATTAATTAATTCTCATAAAGCTACATTATAAAAAGAAGTTTTTTTTTGTGTTTATTAATGGAGCGAGACTTCTTTTAACTGACAGTAAAGCATAAATAATTATAATATTTACTATCAATCTTACATTTTACAAAAGATAATAAGGTAACGCCAGTTCAAAGCATTAAATTCTATTATGAAATTAACAATGCGGTTTTTAAAATCAATAATTTTCTAAAAATATATGCTGTGTATTCTTTGAAAATTTAAAGTGTACTTTCGACAGTCTTCATTTTATTATTCACTATATACATTATACTCAACCGTTATTTATGTAGGTATTGAGATTCCTATAATTACTTAATATCGATATCAATTGTCCTCTTACTATATTTTTAAAAAAATATGTTATTTAATTTCTTCATCTATTTCTATAATTGAAATTGTTTTCTATTTTCATCGTGTTGCTGTTGTTGACCGAGTGATAGTGTTTGTTTTTTAAGCCTTTGAGAGAAAATTTTTAAATATCTGTATTAAAAGAGATTGCAATCTTAGTGCAATGAAAGTATATATTGAATAATTTACACAGAGAGAGAGCTAATAAAATTATATTTTAACCGAAAATCTTAAAATTTTTCCTTTAAACAGGAAAAAATACAAAACAATGCAAATTTTTAAACGCAACCCAATAAAATACAAACTTTTCTTTGAAATTATGATGTTTTCCCCCCCCCCCCCCAGTTTTCAAAATTATGAAATAATACTACATACTGGGAAAGGCAGAAACATTCAATTACTGTTATATGTATCAAATTGAGTACATCCTTTATGAGCTCAAAATAAATTTCGAAAAATATAAAATATATTATGTATTTTTTTCATTTCATAGCCAAAGTTTAATTATTCTTAATAATATTATAAAGTTTAATTTTTATGCCTTATGGAAAAATAGTTCTTTTTATTATTACAGAAAACCTTTGATGTATCTGTGTGTTTCGAAATTTTCATTTAAAATATTTTTAATATAGTCTGATATCTTGGTTGGTATTTATGGTTTAAAAAGACACTTTACTATATATATTCTGAACCACCTCGAGATTTTTATTATCATAATTCAGAATCTTTATCGCATTACCCATTTGAGTTAATCAAATCTGAAAAACACATTTTTAAAAATTTAATCACTAAGTGACTCTTTCATAAACACTGTAGTACATTTCCTCATCGACTTTATATAATATCGATGAGGTATTTCATTTTTTAAATTAGATTTTTATTATATATGTATATATATGCAACGATTTGCAAAAATGTGTATAAATAGTTGCTTAATTAAATGCATGAGTAAAATCTGGGAATTTTTTGTTACATTTATTGTATTTTTAAAGTTTAATGAAATTCAATATTTTTAATACTGTATTAATATAAAACTATACTAAAAAAACTTGCTCAAAAAGGTAAAACGGCATGCTTTGTAAAACATCTAAAATTTTCGACATATTCAAATGTTTAAAGCTCACATATACTATTATTTTGTTAAAAATTACTTTTGAAGTGTGAAAGATTTGATATGGGTATTTTGATTGTCGAATGGCCTTTCACAAATTTAATAAAATTACAGTAAATGATACTTGAAAATGTTTTTGAAAACTATATTAGAGTAACTATATTATTTTTGATACACATTTATGAAAAATTTAATATTTCTCTAGAGAAATATTTATTCTTAATTTGATCGGTTTATTTGCGAAAGTATGAACATAATATTGATTCATTCATTATTTGTTATACACTGTACAAAAAACAACAACAACAAAAATGATTTTTATTCGCTTCTGCCTTAAGAAATCAAACACCAAACATTTATATTTTTGAGTGCCTTGAAACATTGAGATTTAGCGTCAAAGGCATAAAATGAAGGCTTCAATAGAAAGGAGAAATTGATTTTTATTAGCAATTTTAACCGATAACTTCTCAGTCACGTTTTTTAGTATACTTCTAATCTTTGATTAAAACTTCATAACGTGTTTGTATTTATTTTCTGTAAATGGTTTTCACGACTAAATAGTTTTAAATGGAACTATGGGAAGGCGCGTGATTTTTTTATAGAGTGCATTAAACACATTTACATATCAAAATGGGATTTCATTTTTGGGATTCGCACATTTTTGGAAACACAAGAACTCAAGCGTATTAACTAAAGTTTTAACGTTCTTTTTTTTCAAATTTTTTTAAGTTTATTTTGTTTAGAATTAATATTTTTCCATTTTGTTAAATGTTTTTTAAACATGTGAAATAGACTAATATTCAATATACGGTAACTTTTCATCTCTCCCATTAGTTACATAAATTGTCATGTATGAATGAAACCAATTAATAGTTTTAGTATTAAATAATCTAATAAAATTGCCGATATAAAGTAAATTTATTTTTTTTGTGACTAAAACTAGTTATTTTTATACTTTTTGAAATATTACATAAATATAACAAATATCTATCAAAAATGAAATTTGATGATAAAGTGTAAGAAACTAGCTAAAATATTAGTGTAAAAACATTCTGATATTTTTCTAGTGCTATTATAGCCCTTAGGCAGAGCTGAAAATTTTCAGAACTGATTGCTTATGATTAATACGGTTCTAATTGTTATATATATATGAACACACACACATAATAAGTTTAAGGGAAAATGCCATCAAAATTACATTTGGTTCAATAACTGAGCATGAACTTCTTAAAATTTTAGAAAATGGAAATTTTTCGGATTATTAAAATGCTAAGAATGTCAATTGTAGTCCAGTTTTATTATAAAGAGTAATTTTTTTCCCCTTAAAAACTAGGTTTCTCATTTATTGAAGGAATAGCTATTTCTAATATTATCTTTACAACGAATGAATTTGATCTATCATATGAAATCAGGTATAATATAATAAACAGATTCGGCGTAGCTAAAATATTACTGTAATATATATCAATATATTTTCATTTTTTCCCAACTTTTAATTACAATTTAGCGAAAATTGATATCACTTACCTGGTTCTATAGAATCTTCTCCTTTCAGAAATTGTTTCCGTATTTCCAGTATGAAAAATCCCACTGATACATGTAAAGTGCTAATGATGACATCAAAGATGAGAGCACAGCAAAGTACGACCCAACCCCATCCACCTTCAGGATAATAGTTTTGATGAATGGTAGCTGCCTTGGGGTCATTTGGGGATAATAATAGATTGAGTCCTGGTATGTTACTTTTATTTTTCTTTTCCTCTTTTAAATTCCTCTGGGGGCTACAGGCATCATCATACTGTGGGAGACAAGCCACACTGGGGGACCGACGCAAGCCTCTATGCTTTCTTGAGGAACGAAGTAAATAGTGAGTGAAGTACGGACTTCGAGGGTCCGAACTGGCCACGGATTGCGACCGATATTGTCGGCGGGAGCCATCTGTCATTACTTCTTCCCTTCGCCGAGCATCGGGGGACGTCTCTGGACGTCTTGTTCGTCCAACAGGCGGCATCTTTATGAAGTGGACGAGGAGAGGTAGGCTTTACGAAAGAGATCCGTGCGCATCTTTCTGATCCTTTCGTTACTTTTTGTGCCTCGAATTTGTTCTCTTCTGTTTTACTTCCTATTTCTTGCTTCGAAAAGGACATTTTTTGTTGAAATATAATTTTATAGGATGCATCTTAACCGCACCTGCTTTAACGAAGCATCACATTAATTAGTTGAAAATTCTAACAATAAAACAGAATTCAGTGAAGTAATTTTGAGTATCAAAACATATTTGAAAGCAGCTTCAGAAATAAATTATTCATGAAGAAAACACTGTTTTGCACTCTTTGTGGATACATTTAATGGGATATATTGATGAATTTTTGAGTATTTTTTCAATCTGAAACAGGAAACATTACATCCAACACGATGTTGCTTAGAAAATTAAATTTTTTAGTGGATTAAAATTGATGCATTTTCTTTCAACGGAAATAAAAACTTAGTATATCTTTAATATTCTCAGAATTAAAGTCATATTATATACAGTACTTTTCGCCTTATCTTTGTTTTAAAACTTTGACTTTATCTCAAAAAATATAAGTGATTGATCGAGGAAATAGATACATTAAAGGATTTACAACAAAATAGCTGAAAGTCCACGTGTAAATAAAGTTTTCATCAATAAATTAAAGCTATACCACGAACATAAATTTTCTACATCACTTTTAAAGATTTTCTTCTTTCCTTATTTCTTAAACATCATAAATTAAAAAAGTCATAGAAACTGATCCCTTCAAACAATTTTTATTAAAGGTGTTAAAATGAGCTCCCTTTCATGAAGAAAAATAGTTTGTTTTACTTTTATCTATAACTTTCAAAAGCTGAAATTAATCATATTGAGTTGTTACTTCCACGAACTCTTAATATTCACTAACCATTTGTCGTATTTTATACGCAATAGACATAAATTTTTCGTATAGGTTAAGACGATGGCTTCAGTTTAATGTTTTAGAATAAGAATTTAGAAGTACCATTTATTGTCGTCACTATAATCTTTATCTAATAGTGAGAATTTTTTAATCAAAGTAATAAAACAAACATACTTCGAGGTTTTGAATTTCTTTTTAGATAAGCTGTTTTGTCAGGAAGACCTAGTCCATGATTTGTTAGCTTTTCGTATAAAGCATAGTACGCTACTAAAGTATGAACGATGAAATATGACAGTAGATGACCTTGTTTTTAGTTTTAGCGCATACTAGTCCATGCAGAAAATCGATGAAAACCACATTTCGAAGTAATATTTTTGTCTTTTTCGAAAACTTCAAAATTTTTCTAAGTAACTAAATGGTAAGCTACACATATAAAATGAAAACCAGTTATGCTACGGAACACTAAAAATAGAAAATAGCACCAATCAAAAGTTCATTTCGAGATCAGATCACGTTAATGACTCACAGCACTGTTTGTTGTTTACATTCATTTCCACGTTCACTAAGTAAATAAATAAATCTAACATCACCTAAAACGCAGGTTACTTTTCCTGAAACCTTTCACCAGAATCAGTAAAACTATTACTTTAATATTGAAACGAAAAAAGAACAAATTCAGACACATACTAAATGTAGTAATATCCAAGCAAACCACCTTTAGTAAATTCCTTTTGAAAAATAAACACCTCAAGATGAGTCAGCAGCCTTCATATCATATACTGAATTGAACAGAAAGAGCAGTAGAAAGCACTTCACTCACAACTGAGTTTTCACCGGTTTGATCATTATGACCCCTCGTTTGAAATATTACATCACTAGCTCTTGAGCTGATTCGGAGACCTATTTTGACCGAATCTAACCTGTCTCTTGAATGGAAGTTGTTCCAGATCAGGTTTTTGATTAGAAGACCTTGGAAGCTTCTCGTTATTTCATTTAATCTGTATAGCTTGAATAGATGGATTGAAATCAAGACTTATATAAAAAAATATTGAATTGAATTTCTCATAGAATACTTGGGATTAAAATATTTTTAAAGTGATTTAATATAGCTTTAAGAGCAAGTCTCCGCACCCCTCCGGTTGAAAAGCTTGTGACAGTTACGTAAAAATCCTCATAGTCTTCTATTGTCATGATTTACAACGAAAATCTTTATAAATATACATTAAAATACATCAAACATAAAAAAAAATAATTTTTTTTTTTGCAATTTCTTTAGGAATGTATACTATTTAAAACCCAATTTAAATAATGCTGGAATAGCTTTGGAGTAGTAAAGGAGGATAAAATATTATTTCAAAGCCCATGCTTTACATACTTGTTTATAAGGGCTTCTTACAAACTTATTTATTTAAAAGGAATAATTAATATTTGCAATACTATACTACAGATAACTAATTTTAATCCGAAGAGAGAAAAAGGTTTAGAATTACATTTTTATCGTATTTATCAATACCAGTTGCACTAAAGCTTTAAAAAAATAAATGGGTATACCTGCCAAACTTTTAAATTTTATATTTCGTTTGTGTCAACAAAAAAAGTGATTGGAAATTACAATGTTAGGAACATATACAATTGCTGATAACACAAATTGCTTCAAAAGTCAGCTGTTGGTCTTGGGAAAATCGTTTGTGTAAACAAATTTAAGAAAAAGCTTCAACCAATATCAAATGTTTACCTGAAAAGAAAAAGGCGTCGAGGAGAAAGAACGACATTTTTTGTGTTTCTTCCTGTTAAAAAAATGCTCTGCTTAAAACGAGACATGCTTGTCTTTTTAGTAGTAGCTTCTGAGATCAAAATCATTACATCAGTTATTCCACGCAGCTGTTTTGTTGTTCATTCAATAATAGTAAACTAATTTGGCTATTTTAATCCCTAATGAATCTTCCTGTTGTGGAATATAAGTGTTATAAAAATACATTGGCATATTTAAATCCAGATTTATTTTATTTCCTCGAATTTTTCAACTGCAAAAGTAGCTTTTCATCATTTGGATCCGCGATTCAACGTTCTGTTCAGGATACAAAATTATGAAAGATAATAACTCTTATATAGTCCACACTGATTCAATAATTCATCAGATTTAAATATTATAAAATATAATTTTGGGTTTATTTAAGATAACAAATAAATAACCGATTCTGTGCTCAGGTGTGGAATTTTTTACTTCTAACACAATTTTTTTTTATCTTATAATTAGAGAGACGGATTCAAGTTAATGCGTTTCAATAATACAGGGATTCTCAACCACTTTGCCGCGGCTCTTTTGTGTGCTAACAAGTTTTTTTAAATTATTAATTATTCTCTGAGAAAAAAAAAGTCTGGAACCGAATCATTTGGGCCATTTTAAAGAGATAAACTATTCATAAAGTTGTTATTGACCATTTGACAACACTAGAGGAAAGACATTAATTACTTCCCAAATTTAGGTATCAGGAAATTTTATTGGGTTCGTAATATACATATGTGATAACAGATACATCTGCATATGAATTAACTTAGAATGCAGAGGAAGAACTAATTCCGCTCTGTTATAATCGAGATTTAATTTCAAAACGTTCGGGAGAGTCAATTAATTCACTTTTGATTAAAATTAGAAGCGATTATTTCATAACAGAGAGAGAGAGAGAAAAAAAAGGCTTTAAAAATATTATTATAATTTTCTACATCTTATTTGTGTGAGTTCGGATCTCCAGCATTAACAAATATAAAAAGGAATGACGAAATGAGAGGGGCGTTATCATTATTACGACCAAATATAAACAAAATTATCAAAAATCATCAAGCTCAAATTTCGCATTAAATATATTCTTATAATTAATTTGTAATTAATTACTAGAACATTTTGTTGTCTTTATCTTACGTATTATTTTATTTAACATTAAAACTATTATCATAAACTATTTTAACTAGTCTATTATAGATAAATAAAATTAATTTAAACTTATTTTATTGTTAGTGAGCCGCCCAATTTTGTGAAATTGTTAAAAGCGTACCTCAACAACAACAACAACAAAAAAGATTGAGAATCAGTGTAATAATACAAAACAATTCGATCCATAATGTAATTTTTTAAAAATTATGTTTTAATCATTGACGTGTATATATATATATATATGTTATTTTAATTGTTTTTTTTTTCATGTCATCATATTTTTACGCTAAATAGTTAGAAATAGTTTATTTATATGGAAATAAATTTGTGCAATATTTTGTCTTAGAATATTTTTTAGCGGTTATATATTGTTCAAATGATTTAGGTTTGTGTTCAAGTTATAATTCTTTTATTACATAAAACCATATATCAAGATAATTTATACTGTCTCCCACTTAGTTTTTAATAATTTTTGAAACGGTGAATAGACTAATGATAGTTTACTTCTGTTTCATACTATTTTCTTTTATTTTTGTATGCTATAATTATGAGAGTTAAGTGTTATTTTTTACAAGGACTTCATAAACAGCTTTCATGTTTTTTGAATGTATCAGAAAACGTCTTTCACTGTCTTTTTTATTTCGATACGTACCTGAAGAAAAGGCAAACGATTTTTCACGCAAAAAAATGATTCTCACTTTATTATTTTTTTATATAAAAATATTCTTTTTATTCTGGCCAGTAGAAAATCCTTAAGACATCGATTTAATTTTGAAGTTTAAAATGATTGAGATTCCCTGATATTTTTATTTCAGTAATCCTCCAATTCTTTTGAAAAATCCATTAAAATTCCGAGGGAGTGTAAAAAGATTGCAAATAATTATATATTTCACAATGCATGTATTTAAAGCTTTGAACTAACATAATTTCTAGATTTTTAAAAAAAATTAATATCGTAACGAATTGTGAAAGAAATATGAAAAAAAATTTGAATCAGAATTTTTGAAAGACCTGCCTTTTTTCTATTTGCGGTCGGCTTAACTCAGTGCCTTAGAAACTGAAATTTTGTTGTAGTTTTATTACGTAGATCATCCGAGAAAATTATGCTTAGTAAAATAGATAGTGTGAATAGAAAGTAAAAAAAAAAAGACCTGAAACTCATTAACTTTTTATTACCATGAAGAATTAACCCATTCATTTAAGAGCAATTGAAAAAAAAGGGAATATACCATTTTTATTGATCGATTACTAAAAAAAAATGCACATAAAGAGAATTAATAGCTAAAAATTTGAGTTCAAAAACACAAAATTCTTTGTTTATAGAAAAAAAAAACCCCTTCTTTATTGATCACTGAACCTCTTGAATTATTGAACCTGTAAACGCCGGGTTTTCCGTATAAGTTTTACCTTTAATTCTAAAAGATAAGGAATTAAAAAAAATCAGTTTTTTGTTTCTAAAAATGAGGCTGAGAAACTTGATAGTAAAATTTTTGGCCAAAGTTTTTCATACAGCTGTAAAGCAATTCATAATGATTACCTTATGAAGCTATGTGCTCTTTCGAAACTATGAATTATTATAAGTTTCGTTAGCAGGAAAAATTCAGGAACTTGAAATTTTCCAAACACGATAAAAGTCAGCACATTGAGATCAGTAAACTTCAAAAGTAGCATTGACTTTTTGAATTTCATTTGTATGTCTCCGACATTATAACTGATTGTTTAAAAATAAAATTTAATGAAAACTAATTCAATAAAAACTTTCTCTATATTATTATAAATTATCTAAATGATATATTTAGATTATTTTGGTGGTTCAATGTGGCTAAAATTAAAGCACATAAAAATAAAATTACATATTTTTTTTTTTTTTTTTTTTTAAAAAAAAAAAAAATGTATTTTAATCGGAATAAAATTTAATGACATAACAAGAGGATCATTGAGCATAGTTACTGGATTTTAAAAAAAATGATTTGGTACCAGATTCTATGACGTTCATGATTTTTCAAATAATTTCTTAACTTTTTACAACATAGTTATATTACTCACGATTTTGACATATTTACTAGTTTTAAAAGAACTTTCACTGAATCTAGATACACAGATTAATTCTAAATATAATCTCTTGTTAATACACCACTTGTGATATCCTTTCAGAATCATATATTAAAATAAAAATTCTCTCTCTTTATTGATCTCTAATTTATTCGCTTTTATTACATTAATGTATTTTGTTCGCATTCGACTTTGGGTTAATTTTTTTTCCAGGGACGTTTGAACTAATTTTTAAAAAATACTTAATAGAATTTCCAATTAGTATTATGATATTCAAATTTATATTCGTGCACATGCTTGCGAATATTATTCTTGATGAATAGTGATAATTTGGTTGCAATTTCTTAGCACCATTTATATAGAATAAAGTTGACAATAATTGTTAATTTCTTCTCTTACTCAAATTATTTCGTTGAAAAATTAAGACTCACTAATAATACTAAAGAAAGCTTAGTTTAAGTACTGACAAGGTTCTATTTATTAAATTATCTCAAACATTGTATGCATTTTATGTTACCCTTTATAAAGGTCATGTTAAGTGTACTCCACCACAAATAAATTAATTTTTAAATGTCCATGGAAAGCTATTTTCCCCCTATGATTTGTGCCGGTAAAGCTTCGGATAGTGCGGCAACAGATATCTGGATTTTGAAGTCGCAAGCGCAAAAGATGAACTGTAAACTTCCTGAGCAGCAAGAAAACTGTTTCAGATGACGTATGATTGACTAAAGTTGATGACATATGTCAACTTGAGCAAAAACATATAAACTTCACAGATTGTGCCTTATTAAAGCACATGAGAACAAGATACGTTTGTATAGCTTGCAATGTCTTCCTATGTATTGATCCATGCTTTCTAAAATTTCATGAAAAGTAATATGTGTAAATTCTTAAATTTTTGAATATAAAATACATCTAATATATGATTCTTTCAATGTATTTTAATATCTACAATTGACTTTTTACAAATATCATGTGACGCAATATAAAAATAAATGCGAAATTTAAGATGTCCTGCCTTTAAATACCCCCTAGTGGGTTCAGTCCCCCACATAATCCCAATAAAGTAAAAAAAAGGCCTTAAAATCAAATTAATTTCAAGCAATAAGCGCGCGCGCTGAATGAGATTTTCTTTTTTTAAGTTACCGTAAAAAATCCGGCGTATAACACGCACCTATACTTTCAAGCTGCAATTTTTAATTTCTGGGTATATTCGCCGTGTAACGCGCACCCTCTTTTTTTCCTAAGAAGCAGGAAATGTAAGGCAATGCTCTAGGTTGTGAAGTCATTTTTTCGAGGCATTATTCCAAGCTTCAGAAAAAAATAGTATAATTTTAGAGCTACAACCCTTAAAGTTCATTAAGTATGTCTCTCATTTCTTTTAAATAAACAGTATTTTGATAAATGTAGAAGTACAACTTTTTCTTTCTATAAAAGAAATATAATTTTCTATATCTTTTTATTTTATTTTTTTAAAGCTATCATTTTTGAACCCGGTGTATAAAGCGCACCCCTAAATTTCGATCTTATTTTTTGTGTCCAAAGTGAGCGTTATATGCCGGATTTTACGGTAATGTAAATTCTAAAAGTATTTTAGCATAACGTTACTAGAAAAAAAAATGGCATTATAAAGGGTTAAAAGCCAACCTCGCTTTTCTAAAAAAAGTTTCTTCCCAATTTTGAAATTTTTTGAAAAGCTTTACATATAATTGGTATTTTGTTTGTTAATTTACATTAGTTAGTAAATCCCTTGATTATTATTTTTTACTAATAGAATACACACTTACTTTTTTTTGTAATAAGCTGGATAAAAATGATATAATTAAGTATTTTATGTTTTTATAACAATTAATGTTTCTAAATATCAACGGTTTTCTAGATATTAGACTTTTATAGCTATATAGATATTTGGGAAGAAAATAATTCCATTATGTGGTTGTATCAATGTAGTAAATAATTACAACATGATACATTGGTTAAATGCGGAAAGTTATATTGCCTTTTTTCCCCTCATTTGACTTGTGTGCTCATGAAAGCATTAATTTCTTAAGGCATAAATGGTGGTTATAAAGCATATATTTTTAATTGGTTTAACAATATAGTTAAACTTCATTTAAATAAACTTATATTTTATCTATAAATGCAATTTAAGGTTTCATTAAATCCTTTTTTTATTTCAACTATAATGAAAAGAGAACAGCAAAATTTATAGAAGCAAATATTTAGAAAGCTTTATAATTTTCCTCAGACTCTTGAATAGTATTTAAACAAAAAGTCTTTTTCGATAGTTGATAAGCAGAATAGGAAGTTTAAGCTCAGTACGACTAAATCAAATGCAATTACATTTAGAATGTATGAAAGTGGACGAATTCTTTTCATGTCAAAATAGCCAAACATTCATCTTATTTTTTCCCCGTGTTTATAGTAATTTAAAGCTAAGACTTCATGAAAATTTAATTAAATTCACAGTTTAAACTGACGGGATCAGACCGAAAACACACTTCTTTTAAAAAACGGTTAAGTTTTCAAAAAAATTGAAAGTTTAAATGTTATAATTAATGCTACATTTATAATCGTATTCCTCTATGAAACAAAAATGGCAAATTATGTTAAGTTTCATTTGCTGGACAGGTCAGAAGCAAACAATACTATAGATAAAAACATCGACAAAAATTTAAAAGAGATGCAACTGACTAATTAATTAAAAATGACATCTAAGCTGACAAAATAATTATTAAAAAAAGTACAATTGTTGTTGATAAAAATGAGAAATTTAACAGCGAAAAAATTCCCTTCCCCTAGTTTTCGGTTTTGCAAAGGAACCTTTCCATTACAGTTGAATTTCATCTTTTTTTAATGGAAATCCCTGCAGGGTGTCTTACGAATCAGAAATGGGGCATGTGGCAGCCCTCGCTTTTGACCTAGGACAAACAACGAACTTTCACTAATGACGATCACACAATCTTTTCCCATGAGCTCATGTCGTAATCCACCAATGGAAGCTTTTTGGAGACTAATTATACGCCTTCAGGATTGGTTTTAAGGGCAAAGAAAAAGTGAATTCAATAGATGAACATCATTTGGTAATGACGTCATTTGATGTCGTGTGTGGTATTGCGATTGTTTATTTCTGAGCAGCATTTTTATCATTGGAGAGAAATTATAACATTACGATAATTGGCTAAATGCATTACAATTCACTGATGTGTTTATTCTTTATGGGCAGGAAAAATGAACCAGGAATTGACCTAGAACTACAAGATGGAACGAGATGGTATAAATGAGACTATATACAAAAAAGGAAGCTGTCAAACACTAGATGTGCCGTGATATTCATCGTTATTATATTTAAAGTATGTTTATGTAGATGTTTTTTTTTTGTTTTCAAAATTTATTTGAAGTAAGGTATTTAATTTATTTTAAAGCAATGTTTTTTTCTTGATTTTTGCAAAATATTACATTTTTATAATTTTAAGTCATGTATTTAAAGTGGATTGTCTTTAATTAAACTTCTGGGCTGTATTGAAATGTTGCAATACAAATATGAAGCAAGGAAAAACAATATCGTTAGATTGCATGTAGAATTAATTAAATATAAATAAAAATCCGAATTTAAGTGACGCATTGCGTTTTCTTAACATGGTACATTTTCCCTTTAATTGATAAAATGATAAATGATTTCTTTATCTTAGTTAGCTTTCTTGTTGATTTATTTTAACTTTATAATTGTAAGATCTTGAATCAACATAATAGAGCAAGGGCTACTAGATTATATGAAATATTGATGAGTTGCAACTCGCATCCACATGTGAGCCATAAAAGATAGAAGTTATGTATTATATTTATTGGGAAATTTAAC
>BMAV01024270.1:843046-856569 GCA_019973955.1 Trichonephila inaurata madagascariensis | reverse complement strand
AATGCCTAGGCATTCTATAGAATGACTAAAGTTGCTTAGGCAAAGTATGAAAGGAGGTCATGATAGGTTACTATATCAATGACGTACATTTCTAGAAAATACAAATGTTATTCTGACAAAATAATGAGAATGGCATTAAAAAATTATTCAAAATACGTAAAGGAAAAAGAAGATTGTACCAAACAAAATTTATGTCTTTCTTTTATTAAGGAAAACAAAATTTTCAAATAAAAAATAAGAACTTAAAATTAATCTACTTATTGCAACATGGTAGGCTTGAATGGCATTTTGAATTACATTTCATTTCATTTTTTACGCAAAGACCATTCTTATTCTTTCAAATTTTTTCATAATTCCTTTTGTCCATATTCTGGAGATGCTTGTCAAATAAGGTCTATTACAAATTTATGAAGTTCATTCAAAAACTGACAAATTTGTTGAGTAGTGCTGAGTGCCACTGATAATTGTAACGCGTGCCATAGGTTGTCTACCCCTGCTGTAGACCATGACTCCTTCTCCAACACTACAAGTTACTTCTCCATTTTCATGCAGCACAGGAAAAAACCAATTTTTGCTGAAAAAGCTTAAGTAAAATTGAATATTTTGACACTCCAAACAAACCACAATATGCAACTGACAAATTCTGAGACTGAGGCCCGCTTTAAAAGTCTCGTGCCTTGCCACGCAATATTCGAAAGGAATCGGAGATGTATTTCATACTTTGCCGGTTTCTCATTAGGCATTCTATACAATGCTGGATTTCATACTTTGCCCGTAACATATATAAAGATTAAACTTTCAGGTTAGAAGGAGAGAGAGAGAGAGGTTAGACTGCTAACGGCTAGCAGTGATTGATTAAACGTGAAGTGAGGCGGGGACACTTCGTAGCTGATTATTGTAATATTAAAGTTGACGATTTGTCAATTAGGAATCAAATTAGATTAGATCGCTAAGAATTAGAAGACATTGCCTAGACGTATAAGTGATCTGATTATTTTAAGTCTTCTCGTATCTCGTCTACCTCGTGGTTGCTTTCCATATTTGGTATTTGGGTGCATCTCTAAACTTGGTTAATAAAATTTTTGTTGTTGTTTATAATTGAGAATAAATTGAAGTTATTTTGAATATGGCTAATCTTCCTTCCGAATCTCCCACATTAATAGACGTCGCGGGGCGAACATTACAACTTGTATTCGTTTGATTATGCAATTGATGTCTATTTCTTCATTAACTGTTTTTGTGAAACATTACGATGTTTCTTAGTTTGAATATTATTAAATTCTATATTTGATATGATTTCTTTAAATCCATATTTATGGGAAGAAATAGATTCTTTCTTCTTCTCTCCCTCCTCTCCCAAAAGCTTGATACTTTTACCCAAAATATTATAATACATAGATAAAGCCCTTTCAATAGAACGTTCTCTTATCGAATCCATTAAACTATCTTTTTGAAAAACTGACAAATAAGTACTTTACAAAAAGAGCATTAAGTTAAAACATAACATTACTTTTAGGTTTACTTTCTGTAGTATAGAATAACGTAAAATTTAAAATGAGAAATTCGAAACACATAGCATTTAGAAGAAAAGCATTCAGTAAAAAAAAGTAGCGAAAAATAGTATATTATACCTTTTTCCAAATAATAACTCAAAAGTATACTTTTAATGTTGAGTCTTTTATTTGGAGACTCGAACATAGAAACACACTTTCACTTAAAATCAATAATCACCACACTTCTGAAATTTTATGATAATAAGTTAGAAATAACAAAGAGTAGTTGAAATAGTGTTGATGATCGTGTTAAGTGCTAGTGAATATCGTACCTAGCAGAGTTAATTTGTTTTCCGTGAAACGGCGAGATTGACTCCTTTCATAACATTACGGTATGTCACCAATACATATACATTTTCATTGTTTCAGAGCAATTCGAAGTTGTTAGAAGTTGGAAACTTTACAGACATTTAAGATTCTTAAAATGGGAAATATTTTAAAATATCGTAAGATTGGATTACAAATCCTTAGACTTCTTGTTATAATTATATGTGTTGGAGGTTTTATTTACCAAGCTATGGAGTTTATGTACCTCTATTGGACATATCCTACTGTAGTAGATATTCAACAATCCTCGCCTTCGTATTTACAAGCACCAGCCTTTACTATTTGTAATCCAATTGGGTAAGTGTTGAGTTTAAGATTAAAAAAAAATTAAATCTAATTATTGTTTATAATAAAGTTTCCTTAATATCAAGAGAAAATTTAAATCGTGATTCTCGTTGCAATAAATTCTAAAAATGTTTCAAAAATTTCCTGGAAATTTTTGAAACATTTTAAAAAAAAAACTACAATTTTTTTTTCTAACCAGAAGGATGAGGTGAAATCTACTACTATGCTTTTAAGAATAAGAAGAAAAGTCATACACGTCAAAAGAAATAACTTAATTCAAAATTTATGTTTCATCTATTTCATAAGGTACAGATAAATTTCCATGAAAATAATAGTCAAGAAAAGAAAGATTTATCTTTATCCCCCCCCCCCCATTACCATTACATAGGCAATTTAATTCTAATTTTTCTAAGCTTAAGATTTTATTTAAATTAAGAAATATAATTCATATTTAGAGAATATGAACAATTTGCGGTTTGGCAATAGAAAGATTATTGGTATAAAGTAATTTTTTAGTATCACATATAAGAAAGTTGTAAATAAAGTATTATTTTGGAATTGATTTTGGAACAATATTTGTATCGTAATTACAAATCGGAACCCATGAACTGGTGACCCGAATGTAATCTTTTCGCCAAATAAATAAATACTTGAAAATTGAATTTTGAAATGACGAAAAAAGTTACTGATTCCACTTAAGAGTAGTGTACCAGTTTAACTGCTTAGGAAAGTAGATTTTACTTCACTTTGGTTTTTATTTCACAAAACCTCTGAAATTCATTCATTAAAAAGTTAAAAAAACGTTGAAAATTGTATTCTACAGATAACACTGTAAAAGAAGTGTTTAAAACTATTTTCTTCGTATAGCATTAAAAACGAAATGTTGAGAATATATTTTGCTGGTTGCCACAGAAATTCATATAAACTTCCTTATTTCTATTATAAAATCACGGTGCTAGGCTTGTACATCCGTAAGAAGGGATCACACTCCCTATTAACCCATTTTTTTCGTTCTGTTCTGCAACCGCTCTTTCATACTGTCCAACACCAATGGGTATTTTTCATGATCATGAGTGTGTATTAAAGCTGTTGAAGTGTCATTCTTTTGGATTATATCAAGCCTATGTGCAAACCAAATTTCATTAAAACCTGTCCTCTTGAGATAGTCGACCGATTCTGAAAATTCTCTTAATTTTGAACTCCAGTGTAATTTTCTGATTTTTTTTCTCTTTGCGAAAGATAGGGATAATAATATTTTCCAGCTCATGATGATGTAATAACGAAATTAACAGTAATACCTCTAAAACAAAGATGGATCAAAAGTCATTTTCCTTTTTCACTTGTTTTCATAACTATCCTTAACATTTCAGAACGATACTAATTTATTATAAACTTTGGATTTTTCAAGAGAATTGTTGTAATACAGAACAATCAGCACAGTTGAAATAATACATTCATTTTATTATTACTATAAAGATTTCCCTGAGAAAATAAAATTTATATACACTGTTTGAAGATATTCTTTGAATATAAATCCAGTTTTAAAGAAGACAATTTAACTGTACAATTGATGTAACTATCAACTTTTATAGGAAAACGGAACTAACTTTTTTGTTCCGTTCCGTATGTATAACTTAATACTTTTTTTCAGATATAATTTTACTGAACTTTGCTACGGATTTGAAATAAGTCCTTGCCTGCCAGAATCCTTTCGCAGATATGCAAGTGCCCAAATTTGTGAAAAGTTTCCTTTGAATTGTTTCAATGGTTCATTACCAGTAGACTATTCGGTAAATAATGTTATAAATGTATTTCTTATTTTAGTTTAAAATGTTAAATTGAATATAAATTGCTTTTCATAAGAAATAGAATGCTGTACGTAGTGAATGAACAAACGTTATTTCTCAGTAATAATTATGAATCTCAGAACAAGCTATTGACATTTTAAAACAATGTACAACATGGGTGTTAATGAGTGGTCTGTGTCCACTTTTGATTTAGATTATTATTAATAGTGCTACTTAAGAGTTGAAAGTTTCACTATTCACAGTTACTCTCTACATCAATATTATAGTAAAAATTGCATGATTCAAGCAATGTTTTTTCTCAGACATTACTATAAATAAAGTTATAGGCTATTTAATTACTGATGATATTATCAAGAGTCCTATTGAATTTTTGTATTGTTACAACTCATAATACCAGTCAAGAAATTAAAAGGCTTAAGTCTACATCCTAAAAGTCCAAAGCTTAGCCTAAAAGCTTAAATTTCCCCATATGTATTTAGAAGGTGTCTCTAATCAAAGGCGATCATATGACTACAATATTGTCTTACCTAAATATGTTTTACTTGGACTACAGAATCAAGATATTTAATTCGTATGTCAGTGCTTCTCAAACTTTCAATACTGGCGACCCAAATTTTCAATCATAATTTTTATCGCTCCCCCTTCTACAATAATAATGTATTGAATGCAATAATAATGCACTTTGACGCTAAAGCTACAATACGATCTTAATTATGAACCATACAGATTAATAAGATAAATATTAAATTTTGTATATGTTACTTTTAAGTAAATTACTTTTTAGTAATAGTATAATTTTTATGTTATTTTTCTTCCTCTAATTTTTAAATTGGAACGGATTGAAAATGATATTTCATTAAAGATTTATTTCCTTCATCATCCATTTCTTAAAGTACAAATGTCATTAGAAAAATTGTCTTGCCTCTATTTTGCTCTCTATCATATCCATCACATCTGGCATTCTCGCGAACGTTTGCGTGAGCCTGGGCAACCTATTGGACATCTGCGCAAAACATGTAAAAATGCTGTACCTCGTACAATTCCAGTCAGTTTTGGTCGAGTCGATACTTCTATAGCTACCGAATCTACCTTGAATGTACATTTTATAATTTGCACGTTAGCTGTAATTCATGGTATTAAGCATTTACGGCATTAGATTAAAACAAAATCATAAATACATTTTTAAGTCGTAAGCGAACATTTGACGATAATAAAGTAACAACAAGTACACAGACAAGCATGGTTTCGAAAATTAAACATGGAAATATTCTCAAGAATACTTAAATTTTGGATTTACCACTACTGAAGTAAATGGAGTAAAAAAAAGCCCCTGTGTGTTATGTGTTAAAACTTACAAATCTGAAGAACAACATTGGAAGTTTTTTTTTTTAAACCATTTAAATTCATTTAGCCATGTTGGCAAAGAATCTTAATAAGTATTTTCTTGCTGAAGACAACTTGATAGCAAGTTACGAGAGTGGGTTAGGGATCCATTTCAAGATACTTCAGAAGGGCTCTCAACTGCCGAAGAAGAAATCTTCATAGATTTCACATCCAGTGGCGAAATTAAAAGGCAATTTTGTAATAAATCACTCTTTGAATTTTGGGCAGAGGTGGATGATGAATTTTCTGCACTGAAAGCAAAACGCATTTCGTATACTTTTACCATTTTCAACATCCTACCTTTGTGAAACTGGATTTTCTGCGGTGGCTGCTTTGAAGACAAAATATAGTTTTCAGCTAAATACAGAAAAATAACTCAGACTGTCATTTTCTAACATTAAGCCTTCCTTTGAAAAACTTTGCTCTGCAAAAGACCATGGAAGTCACTAATAATTATTAAGTTTGTTTTTTAGATTAAGAAATTAGTTATAAAATACCTTTTGCTGTACTCATACATTAAAAGTATACTGGCTGAAGTACCCGCTCTTCGCATGAGTTCATTTTTTTAAAAAATAAAGCATTATTCTTGATATAATAGCTGTATTGTAAGGAGAGTAAAATCAAGCGCACGACAATGTATTCAAAAATTCAAAATGATTTTTTTAAATGAATGCCCATATTGTAAATAGTTTTAAATAAACTGTGTGTGTGCGTGTAATTTTAAGCCTCGCAGAATTATCATTTAGAATTAATGTTAAATAATGAAAAAGAATATAAAATTCCGATAAAGAATAATTGTGTTATTTTTAATATTTAAAGCGAGAAGACTTTAAAATGTTTTAACCCGGGAGCAGGCGCACTTTTGATACTAACGTTAATGGTGGCGCAGGTGACTCAGTCACTCTAATCCTTTTTTTTTTATAATTATTTTTATTGTACACGAAAAAATCGTAATTACAGTGAATAATTTAATTAAGAGAAAATATACTTATCTACATTCTAGGATTTTTCAATTTTTCTGTGATAATTTGAGAAAAAAATCTATTAAAACTGAACTAAAATTATTCAAATGTGCATGACCTGAATAAAGGACACAAATTACAAACACTTTTCATTAATATTACAGGAATGTTATTTGTAGGCAAAACTGTCATATTTAGATCAGGTTATTGTAGTTTTGTTGTCCTTTGATGATCGACAAATGGCATTTTGAACTATTTCTTGCTTATGTCTTTTTGACGAGATGAAGTGTGTCTTGGGGTTCTCTTGTGGCTTCATATTTTTATTGATGGAGTTCTTTAGGAAGCATTTGAAAATTTTCCTTTCATTTCATGTTCATCGCTTTTCTCAAATTAACTTTCGCTATCATGATTAATAGGCATTATTTCAGCAGGTTCTTCTCTTGCTTGATCAGTTTCAACTTCCTTCAATAGAGATCACAGATGCCCCGCGTGACCGCTACCGGGTTGAAAGTGTATTCAGTATAAAAGTATGGATGTTCTAAATAGAATTATGTAAAACATTTTTCATTATGCTTTATATGTTTGAGAATACTCATAAAAATAAATCTTGGCCACATAATCCTTCAAAGTGCTCTCAGTGCTTTTCCAAATATGATAAAACTCTTTTACATGGAAAAAAGCGCAACAGAAATACATTATTTACAACTTCCCTAAATGAAAAACTAACACATAAGAGAGGAGACGGAACTAACCGTACTAGTAAGTCCGAAGGTCAAACAGATGATTAGCAAATATATTCTGAGCTTGGGTGAAAAGTGAATTAAGTCTTCCTTTTCTTCCTACAGCTAATGTACAGTATTTCAATAATAATAACAGTGATACATTTTTTACCTTCCTAAAATTTTTTTGACTCTGGATCTGGGTTTTGTTTTTTCTCTGAAAGAGTAGTATTTCAGCAATTCAAATAAAATGTTTTTTTTATTTGGTGATAGGATCAAAGATGGCTAATGAGCGTATTGAATTTGAAGCTTTTATTTTTGATGACGTAATATCGCCAGATGATATATATAAATTATATCAGAGTAATTGTGTATTTTTTTTGTCAGAAAGTATTTAGTTTTACTTCATTCCAGTTATTTTTTTAAATCTTTTATTTTCGATATGCTCACGCCCCCATTGTAGGGTTATCACGCCCCCCCAGGAGGAACTTTACGGTTTGAGAAACGCTATGATGAGAAACGCTATGAAATGTTATGATCTACCTGGCTTCAGAATTTGCAGACCAATATAGTTGAAAAATTGATTCTCTGCTGTGTAATGTCTAGTTTACATATCATAAAAGACAGAAAAGTCGCACGTTGTGTTTCACTAAATTTTTAAAATTTTTATTGAGATTCATTAACAAAAATGTAACTTTAGAGATATATTCAAGTACCATTCTCAGTTGTTTTATAAATTATACATAATATTTTTGTTCAGTGTTATCTTATTAGTTATATTGTGAAGAGAGAGAACAAACTATTAATTTACTTCAAAGTTTATTTATTATTATTACAAACATTTTAAAGAGAATACATACACTCATGGACAAAAAAATTAGCATACCAAGAAATAATTGCGGGATCGTAACGAAACTTGGCATGAAGGTACATGTCGGGGAGATATGCAAATTATTAGAAATGCAGCGTGATTGCGCATTACGTATAGCCGGTAGAGGGTGTTTAGCGTCGTTCTCCGTGGAGTATAAAACAGGTAACCAAAGCTTGTTTGAGTGTGATGAATCGTTTACAAAGCAAGAGTTGAGGTAGACAGGGCATTACGCCGTTTTCTAAGACAATATGAGAAGCTGTCGCAGTTTGAGAGGGGATAATCATCGGCATGATGGAAGCTGGGTGGTCAGCTAGGTGAGTAGCTCGTCAATTAGGCCGCTGTGATTGTGTTGTAAGGAGGTGTTGGGACCAGTGGATCCGAGAGATGTCATTTACATGAAGACCAGGCTCAGGACGCCCTCGACAGACAAGTCGTGGAGAAGACCGCCTCATCGTAAGAAATGCACGCGTACAGCCAACTGCTTCATCGGCCGCCATCCAGACACGGGTAGTGCCTTCACTGTGTCTTCTCGAACCATGTGAAAGCGCCTGGCTGAAGGACATTTGGGATCGCGGCACCTATTACGTATGCTTCCCTTGACGCCTCCATTTGGAGTGGTGCCGCGCACGAGGAAACTGGATTGCAGCGGAATGGAATCAGGTCGTCTTTAGTGACGAATCCAGATTCAATCTCAGCAGTGATGACAATCGTATTCGTGTGTGGAGACCCCGTGGTGAACGCCTCAATCCTGTCTTTGTTTTACTGGCACACACCGCTTCCGCAGTTGATGTGATGGTATGGGGTGCCATTGCCTACAATATACAGTCACCCCTAGTATTGATCCGTGACACCATGGCAGCCCAGCGGTATGTCCATGACATCCTGCAACTACATGTGTTGCCACTCATGCAACGGCTCCCAGGAGCCATTTTTCAATAAGACAATGTTCAAACTCACACGGCAAGGGTATCACAAGACTGTCTCCGCACTGTTACTGCCCTTTCTTGGCCTGATCGATCCCCAGATTTGTCTCCAACAGAGCATATCTGGGATCATTTGGGATGGCGAGTTGGGCATCCCATGAGTTTGAACGAACTAGAGGCAAGATTACAGCAAATATGGAACGAAATGTCTCAAGACATCATACAGAACTTGTATGCCTCAATGCCTGATCGTATCGCATCGTGCATTCGCGCTAGAGGGGGTTCAACAGGGTGTTAAATCCTCCGTTCTTTTGCCTTTTTCTGTGAAATAAGGGATCCTTTTTCTTTGATTTTCTAATAATTAATTATAACAAAGTAATCATTACGTATGTAAAATTTCGTTTCATTTTGACGACTCCTTGTTGCGCTATTTTTTTTTGTCTGTGAGTGTATATATGAGTGTGTGTGTTTGGTTGAGAGAATGTATATATGAAGTTTACTTAGATAAATGTATGTAGAGAAGATACTTTTTTTTTGTAATTTCAGCTTATAAATTATAATAAATTCGTTGAAAATATGGAGTTCCTACCAGAATATCACGATAGGCTTAGACTAAAGTTAGAAGATTATTTAAATTGCACGATTGAATTCGCTGGAGTTAAAAGACCTTGCAAGTAAGTAATAAATACATAAAGATTTAAAAACCGCTCTAATATTAAAATGAAATGTAGAGTATAATAAAACTTTTTGAATTATATGTTGTACTAGTTGTTATATCCTTAAAAGTATTTAGAGATACTAACAGAAATTCGTTAAGTACAGTGAGTTTTTATCGGTTTTGATTAGAATACACCTTTTTCGGATAAATGACTAGTAATTTAAATACTGGTCAAGTTTTGGGCAAGAGGTGATTACATTTGATAAAAACTCCTCTAGTCATAAGGGTCAGATTGATATAGTTGGAATACAAAAATAGAAGTTGACATGAATAAATTCTCAAGATGAAAATAATGATATGCACTCTATAGTTTGTTTTAATTATATTGGAACTTTTTCATTGAGCTTAATAATTCCTTATACTTAGTTTTGTGATGGTCAGAGGATGAATTCAACCCTTAAATTGAATTATCTTTTTTCAAATTTTTACACTTTATGAATCTCGGAGAAATTTAACAAATAACAGTCAAAGTTACAGGCCGAATTACATTATTATAACTATCTATCATTAAGTAAAGAGCTTATAACCACACACACACAAACGTGCTAGGTGACGCTAGCTGGCTTGATACTCGATGTATCTGATGTGCAAAAGGATATGATTATTGACTTTCGCACTAACGGTGACTCTGCTCAGGAAAATACGCTGTTTGTGAACTGTTCACACGTTGATGTGGTGAAAGTTTCCAGTGAATGGAGCAATGACACCGTTGAAAATTAACGGCTTTGGAATCGCGGTGCATCAGGAGCTATTGATGTGAGAGGCGAACTTCAGTTATGCAACAAAGTATGAACTGATTGAAATTCTACTGATGAACTTCTAATATGTCAAACGATTCGGAGGACTTCTAGATGTGTGTCTAAAATGACAGTACGACGAACCCTAATACAAATAAGGCTCTGAAACAGATAGATGCTCATTGCATTCATATTGACGAAATTTTAATGGTAAAAACGACTTCAGTTTGAACTATAATACCAAAACCGGATTCTAATGACTGGCAAAGAATTGCCTTCCCCGAAGAGTTACGTTTCCACTTTATCGACCGGATGGGTATTCACGTATCAGACAAAAAGCATCCGAGAACAAACATCCAACAACTATTTCCAGGAGAACATAACATGGTGGTGTCAGTATTATATTGTAGATAATGTTTCAATATAGTATTGCCTAAATTCTCTGCAGTTATGGAAAGTTCACTCAACGGATTTGGTTATGTATCCTTTGTTGCTGAGTATGAGAATTTATATGCATGTTGACTACTTTCCTCAAAAGGATTAGGTCTTTCAGCCGGACAATGCTTTGGGCCTTACATTCAGAATTGTCCAGGATCGTTTGAAGCAGTACGGGAAAGAATTCAAAGTGCTCCGCTGGTCCTAGAATTCACCAGATTTGAAACCAATCGAGCATCTTTGGGATCATCTTTATCGCCATGTTCGCAGTATGGACACTCCATAATGCAACTTGTCACTTAAATTGGATATACTACAGTTTACATGGCTTAAGGTACCTGTACAACCTTCCACAATCCTATAAACTTACTCCAATACCATCTAACAATTGTCCGAGCTGAAAAAGGAGGTTATTTTGGATATTAACAGGCGGTCATAATAATATGATTCGAGCCTGTAATTCAAATGATGTTTTACGATATTGTTATCGCAGATGATTAAGCCACAGTTTTACAACCCAATTTAATGCAGTTTTAGTACAGTTATAGTAATAAACTCATTTAAAACAATGCATAAAGGAGGATTTATGTACCTGTAACGAAATCTCGCATGAAAATACCTTACAATTCGACATGCAAATATTTAAATTTTAACAATAACAAAGCTCCAAGCCATCCCAACTTAGCTTTTAGTCAGAGAATAAAAATGAAATAAACAATTTCTCTTGGTTTTTGAATTTTCGTAAAAACTACTTATATTGCTACATACAAATTGATTCAAATCAGCATAGCCGTGGCAGATGAGTGATTATGATCGCAAACTTGTGTGTTTGTTGGAATTGTTGTTTCTGCCGTGTCGCGCATAAACTCGAATCCACTGAGGATTCTTCGTATAGAAGGATTAATATACGTTAAATCTTTCAGGTTTCAAAGTCCTAAAATTGGTATGATGTGAAAGCTTGGAGAGTGGGGTGGCATTTCAAGTATTGACGTAATCACTAGACAGTGATTCAAAATTACGAGGACCTTTACCAATAATTCTCGTATTGCTTCGAAGTCCGGTGTTTTTAAGTCAAACTTAAGAGAAACTTCAAACTTTATATGAAAATGTATAACGACTTTAATATAAGTTGTCACGATAAAAGTTACACATACAAAATAATTAAAAATCAGGAAATACAAGTTAATGTCTTAAAAACACAAATTTATTTTTGTAAGTTTTAGGAACCGAGGTAGGACGGAAATAAATGTCTAAATCTAATTAAAAAGTGATTAAATGTACTCTCTATCATAAAATCTTAGTAATTATAATTCTTTATCGATTTGTATTTAAAGGGTTAAATTTTCGTTAATTTTAATTATTGTTTTTATTTGTTAATCAAAATTCAACTGAGTTAAGCTTCAGTAAACGATTTCAAAATATCATTTATACTCGTACGTAGTGTTTATTACTCCCCCCCCCCCCCCCTTTTTGCAACTTTTTCGAATTTAATATTTCATCCCTTTTTACTTAAAACATAATTTAAGTCATAACTTCATATAAATTTGCATGTGTAAAAACAAGTGCTTATTTAACTTTCATATTGAACTTATATATATATAATTATATATTTTTGAAATTTTCTATCTCCTTAGTTGTTTACAGGTTATGTTTTAAATAATTGCTATTTAACAAAATTGTACTTTTTCGAGATGGAATTAGTTTTTATGCATTTTTACTGAATTAAAACTATTAGGAACTGTATGAAAATACAATATAAAAAATTGAGGGATAAATTTTTACACATTTTGCTTACATCAAATGAAACATTAATGCGATATCTCATTGAAAAAAATTTTAAGCAAACATACCACAATTAGTATCAGGGTCATTTTAGTATCATTTCGATTTTTCGATAAAATATAATTATACTTATTTGGTTTATTGATTGCTTATAAATATATTTTTATAGTATGGAAAATATCATGGGTTCTTTCTATACAAAAGAAGAACTCCCACAGTATTGTTACACTCTGTATTCCTTATGGGGACAGCCCAACAAAGAGCGTGAGCGATTTCCAAAAGGAGCAAGTAAGCTAATTATAAAATATATTAATTAGTTTTATAAATTACGTATAATGTAACGTAAGGTTTCGGAATACTATTCGGGTAAGAAAATGATACAGAAAAGTTATTGTTACCCAGTGCGGCTTCAGTACTAAACTAAGACTTTTTATCAATAAATCTTAGAAATTAATATAATTTGAAGCATCTGTTGCGATAAAGATATTAAATTAATAAAAACATTAAAAAAAGAGTAATTTTTTTAGAGATTTTAAAATTATTTGAAATATCGTTTGAACAAAAATAAATAAATAATGTTAGATTTGTGATGGGTTTCTTTATGTCCATTAAAAAGAAATCCATTATTTTTTCGGTAGATGGCTGTAGTGTCGATATCTTGTGAAGTATCAATCACAAAATTTCAAATTTATGCTTGTTTTTAAGGTAATAGTTTAATCTAAAAGAATTCTTTCCTTTTTTTTGTTTGGTCCATTCAGTTGTGAGTTACAGTGTGTTAAAAAATTGGAAGTCAACAAAGAGAAAATTCGGTATATTTTACAGTTTTTCTTTGATAAAAGCGAAAATGCGAGCCAGGCGGCTGAAATTGTGAATGGTGTTTATGGTGTCGATATTATAACAGCTAGTTACGTGCAATTTGGGTTTCGTCGATTCCGTTCAGGCATTTTTGATGTTAAAGATGCACCTCGCACAGGCAGACGCGTTGTCGAAAATGTTGATAAAACTACAGAAATAATCGAA
>BMAV01024270.1:774110-838046 GCA_019973955.1 Trichonephila inaurata madagascariensis | reverse complement strand
TCCCATAATATCCTTAAAACTAAGGATAATAATCATAACTTAAGAGTATTAATATTAAATGTACTAAAACTAAGTTACTTAGGCTAATATCAAGTAAACTAGCAAGGAAAAACAAAATTAAGCTAGATTTACTTACTTGATGTAAAAAGTATTAAATTTATAAGAAAATACAGTGCTTTTAAAACATTATCACAACAAGGCGTTAACTTCACTCCAATCGGAGCTAATCATAATGCAACAAAGCATAAAAGTAAAAATTAGTAAGCGAATAAAATCAAAATTGTACTTAAAACTTCAAATGCATATATGTATGCAAAACTTCATACATATATATATATATATGTATGTATGTATAAAGCAATATTAAAAATGAAATTTTATTTGATTTAACTGCCTCAGTTTGTTACTTCTGTTATGAACCCCTTCAAATTAGTTCCCCTCATTTATATATATATATATGTATATAATTCTTTTACTATCTCACAAGCAGTATAATAAATTCTGAATTTTTTGAGTATAATTCGGATTAAATGCTTGATTGTAATCATTATATGATCAAATAATTTATTTGAGCAAAAACTTTATAATTGCAAAAATGCAATGCAAATTTATAATATTTTTAAGGTCCAAAACCTGTAAAAAATTGGCAAGGGGAAAAATTGAAAACATTTCGTATTCATTGATATGTTTTAATCCATGAGAATTGAATATAAGAATTTTAGAACATTAGGAGCTGTTTTTGTTTAATAAAAGAAAGGTCATCACATATTAATTTATTATCTCCCCTTCAACTGACCATACATTTTCAATTTGTATATCGATAAATCGTGAACAATTTCTTGAGGATTTCAGACTGAAAGCTTCAATTTAAATGAAACTAATATGAAATTTGTGCTTGCATTAGTAGTTATATACGTATGATTGGAAAGTATTTAAATCTGAAATAAAATAACATGGATTGATTTAAATAGCAACGTAAATTAAAAATGTGCACGCGTTTGTCTTTTGAAAACTACTTTATACTTTTTTTTACCTAACTTTGAAGAGTGTTCAAAATAAGTGTATTCTACACCTGTTTAGAATAAGTGCCCCGTTTTAGTTATTACAGGTTATAGATTTACATTCTACAAAATACGCTTATTAATAAAACAGAATTTTTTTTGTTATTTCAGCGAAAATAATTTAAAAATTTCTATGTAGAGATTCCATGAATAGACTAATTTTCTTATTTCATTTAACAAAAATTTGTGTCCGTTTTTACTGTATTTTTATATTCCAGTAATGCGACTCCATTTTTTCCTGAATGCATCTCTTCGTTCCGCTCCTGGAGAAGACGAAATTTTTCGTCCTAAACATAATATACCGAGCACTCCTGCAGTGCAGATAGCAGTTCATTCTCCGTATTATTTACCAAGTCCGTATTTAGATGGTGCAAACTATTTAGGAGGTAGGGCCTATGAAATACGACTAACTATGGTAAGAATCTTTTTTATAAGTACCTTATTATATTTTGCTGTAATTTAAATTATATATATAACTGTCTTTTATATATAATCTTGAATCGCTTTTTTTTTAATTTTAAAATTTGCTCATTTTACCTACAGTAATGATTGCACTTCTGCTTAGAGCATAACAAGATAGAGTCGGACCTCTATTTAACGAAGTTGTTAAATCTCGAAAAAATAGTTTGTTATGTGAGAAATTCTTTAAGCGTAATTTTAAAAAAGCGCATAAATGGATAATTTTCATGATATTTAGTGTCACTTAGATTAGAATACATGTATAAAATTGTTTTAAGGACATTTTGAAAAAAAATTATTTAAATATAATATTTCGGCAAAAAATTAACTTAGAATAACCTTTTTTCAAAATGTTCTCCTTCTGTGAAAAATGCTTCTATTATAATAATATTTTGCCTGTATATAACTCGGACCTCTGTACAGAGGCTCAACTATGATGTTAGAAAAATTCACATTATTTTCAGAATTACAACCAATTGAAATAATTATCGGCGTTTTTTCCTTAAAATTTCTCCCCTCTGTTGTCGTAAAACATGGATAAATCCACTTTTCAGTTATATATTTCAAAAATTCTAGTTGAGCCTTTGTACAGTGGTCTGAGCTATATACAGGCAAAATATTATTTTAATGGAAGCATTTTTCGCAAAAAGAGAATATTTTGAAAATGGGTCATTCTATGTTCATTTTTTGTCAAAATATTGTACTTAAATAATTTTTTATTGTAATACTATTCTTAAAACAATTTTGTATACATTTTCTAATCTAAGTGACACTAAATATCATAAATATTATCCATTTATACGCTTTTGCAAAATCAAAGTTCCTAACGTAATCGGATACCTTAAATATAGATACATACTTTCCATTTCTTAGTACATGATTCCAGGAAAAAGTTCCTAAAATAGAGGAATTCGCAAAATAGAGGTTCGTAAATAGAGGTCCGATTCCCGTTTTTTAGTTACACTGAGAAGCTTCTGATAAGTTAAAAAATAATGGGTGGGCTATATCAATTAAATTTATATAGACTTTTATTATTTAAGTATTTTTCTAATTTTTATCTAAAGATATGTCAAAAATAAAATTATCGAAACAGCTAAATAAAAATTCTTTGTCATTATTAGGCTTTTTTGGGTGAATAATTCAATTTTGTATCCCAGTTTTTTTTAATTATTTGAGAGTTTAATTTTAAAATCATTTTACAAATGATTATTACTTTATTTTGCTTCATTAGTTGATTTCACAATAATCGGGAAAACAAATTAAACGAAATCAACATGACTTAATTTTATGATTTTAAACTAATCAACAAAAAGTTCAATGTGTCTTTAAAGTTTTAAATTTCAAGATTGAATGATAATTCTTTTGGAATTTTTCAAATAATTTAAGTACGGATTTTTCATGTTATGATAAATTTTTAGTAAACTTTTCTGTTTGAAATACTTATAGTCACCAGACATAAAAAATAAGACATTCACACATATCTCTTTTTATATTCTGATTAGAGAGCAAACACATAAAAAATGTTACAAATATAAGGGAGAGATGAAATTAAAATTATATATAGAGGTTCTTGGAAATAACTGAAAGTCTACTTACCGACTCCTTTAATTATGAGAATTTGTCAATACTGGCGTTCAAAATTAATGTCGCCAATATAAATTTCCTACTATTTCAAGAAATGTACCACTATTTTTTTAACCCTTTATCCTACGCATTATGATTTATTGCAATTTTTTTCATGCAATATTTTTTTTGAATCACTTCATTGAAAATTAAGGGACCTACATAAAAAAAATACTCAACTTTCGGAAATTTAATCCTTTAGAGCTAATTATTTATTTAAAGATATTCAACTGTAAAATTAATTATATACACTGTTCACTCTTAAAATAAATAGTCAAATCGTTTTCTAAGGTTTTCATTAACATACAAAAAAAAAAAGTAAGACACCTTTTGACATTAACTACTTTTTCGGAACAAAAATGACAATCTTCGCAATTAGCTGAAAACGCCGTCAGTCGAAAACGCAATTTCTGCTATAAAACTATTCACCTTCCCCGCTAAAATACTCATCATAGAATCCGTGCTGCCATATATCTTGGAAGAGTACATTTCAAAGAATATTTCTGCTGAGTATCGTCAGTGTATTCGTAAAAATAGTTATTCTATATTATTTTAGAGTGAGTGGTATGTATAAGTACCGTCGGTAGATAAAGGATTAAACTTATATTATATATAAAGTGAACAAAAACAAGCATCACATATCCTAATTTTGTAAGTTTTGACTGATAAAAAGAATTTTTATGTCCGTTTTGAGTGAAAAACGTTAAAACCGTTTTCACAGTAGAGCTTTGAATTTCATATTTAGACTTCTGTATCACACTATCATAAGCATAAATTTGCGTTAATTTTCTTAAAATGAGTCCCCATAATTATTTAGAGAATTATTTTGATGGATTGGACTTGGGGTGCATCAAGCAGGAGTATACCGAAATCTGAATGTTTCTCGAATGGTGATATTCAGACTGTGAAAACAATTTAAAAAATAACGGGTACAGTTGTTGGTACTGTCTACAGCACCTACGGAAGGTTGATATTTGACAATAAATGCAAGCTATCACAGGGACGTGGCAGCTAAGGAGCTTGCTCAGGACTTTGCTGCTGCCACTGGAAAGACAATTTCTAAGCAAACTGTTTACAGACGCCTAGCTTAGAGGGCCCTTTATGCCCGGTGGCCAGTGGTATATATCCCTCTTAACCCATCATAGAAAAGAGCTCCTCTTTTATGGATCAAGAGCGAGGCCATGTACTTTTCATTAATGAATTCAGGTTCAGTACCAATAGCGATTCTCGTCGAGTTTTCATTTGGAGAGAGCCTTGGACTCGCCACTAACCTTCCAACATAAGATAGTCCGATCGATTTGTTGGGTGTGGAATTCCTGTTTGGGAAGGCACTATGTTAGACGGTCGTACACCGTTGCACATTTTTGTTGCGGGCTCTGTTACTGCACAGATATATAAAGATGAAGCTCTTGAACCTTATGAGAGGCTATTCTGAGGAGCAATTGATCAAGATTTTATTTTCATGGACGTTAAGGTGATACTTTTATTATCGAAGACTTTCTCGAGGAAGAGGGTATTTGCCAGATGGAATGGCCATTAAAATCTTCTATCCTAAATCCTATCAAGCATGTTTGGGATGCCTTAGGAAGTCATTGTTCAACATCAATTCTCTCCAAACACGCGCCAGACGTGAAAATCTGCTCTTATAGAAGAGTGGGATTGTTGCCACAAGATGAAATTAACAACCTAATTTGTAGTATGAGAGCTCATTGTAAAGCTTGTATAGTAGCAAGGGGTAGCCAAATTCCTTATAAGACATTAAGCTTTTTAATTATTACACAGCGTGTTTTGACAATTTAGGATCTAATTTACATATCACAAGAACTAACCACCATTAAGATTTTATTTGTTAGCATAATTATTCTCGGAGAATAAGGAAGATATGCACAAAAATTTATCACAAATAAAAAATTATACGCAAAGAAATTGCATTTTTTGTGTTTGTAACCTTAATTTTGGACATCAGTGCACAAAAGCAGGTTTGGTTTCTGGGGAAACTCAAATTAGTTTTTTAAATACGTTTAAAGTTTGGTCTTTCATTAAAATAAGTCTTTTTTGTAAATACGATTCTCGATATATAATATTTAATATGAGGGATTTGGGTTATAGTAGACTACTAAATTTACAGTCACTTCCGTTCTTACGAAGTTATTCAGATTTCATGATTATTCTTTACGTGACCTTCAAACACCTCCAAATAGTTAATTACTTTTCAACATTTACATGAAATTAATGACGAATTTTTTATTGGTTTCATATACCCTTATCTTATTTTCTTACTCTTATTCTTTTTGTATACTTTATCGGTACTCATATATTTTGTCATTGAAAACATGGGTAAAACAGTATGTCGTATAGAATTACCACCGTTAAATTTTTATGCTTAGTTTTCTTTACATTTAAATGCCATTCAGTGCTTGAATGCCTTTTGAAAGACTAGCGCATTTAAACTTTAGTTAGCTTATCAACGAACAAGAAAAAGTGAAGACAACCAACCTATTTCGGTCAGTTAATTTGAGTTTCTTATATACTATTGTAATTAGTAAGGTTCAGTAATTTATATCTATATGTTAAATGAGGTTTATTTTTTGTGTATTATGCGTCTCAATGAAAATTCAGATTTAATAAATACATCGTTTAATTTTAATGGGAGCGTGATAAACTAAACTATTTAAACTTATTGCTCTAAATTAAGATAAAATTTCACTAAATGTTTATATAAAATATTGTAAATAAATATATGTTTCATTTCAGAGCGAAAAACATCTTTTACCAGCACCCTATCAAACAAACTGTACTAATTATTTTGAAACGTGGTTAAAGAGAGGTGGGAAAGCGCCTATTAATCAAATGGTAATTATCTTAATATCCAATGATTAAAAATAATCACATGATAAATTACTTTAATGTGTATGTCTTTTTATACATATATCAGTTACTTAAGGTATCCGACAACGTTCGGAACCGCGTGATTATAAAAAGGCGCATAAATGGATAATTTTCATGATATTTAGTGTCACTTGGATTAGAATACATGTATAAAATTGTTTTAAGGACCTTTTCACAAAAAAAGTTATTTAAATGCAATATTTCGGCTAAAAATTATTTAGAATAACCTTTTTTCGAAATGTTCTCCTTCTGTGAAAAATGCTTCTATTATAATAATATTTTGCCTGTATATAGCTCAAAACTTTGTACAGAGGCTCAACTATGATTTTTGAAAAATTCACATTATTTTCAGAGTTACAACCATTTGAAATAGTTATCGGTGTTGTTTTCTTAAAATTTCTCCCCTCTGTTGTCGTAAAATATGGATAAACCCACTTCTAAGTTATATATTTCAAAAATTCTAGTTGGGCCTCTGTAGAGAGGTCTGAGCTATAGACAGGCAAAATATTATTATAATAGAAGCATTTTTCACAAAAGGAGAACATTTTGGAAAAAGGTTATTCTAAGTTAGTTTTTAGCCGAAATATTGTACTTAAGTAATTTTTTATTGTAATGCTATTCTTAAAACAGTTTTATATACATTTTCTAATCTAAGTGGCACTAAATATCCTAAATATTATTCATTTATACGCTTTTACAAAATCACGGTCCCGAACGTAGTCGGATACCTTAAGCTAGTTATGTTGCTTATTTTTATATATATGAGAGTTTGGTATTATGGAATGCACTATTTATACATTTCTATAAATAACGTTACGGAATTTTGATAAAAATCTCCAAAATAATCATGTATATCAGGGATTCCCAAAGTGGTCTATTTGGACCCCCAGGGGTCTATGATGACCTGAAAGGGGTCCACATTAGCGAAAAATTAATTTGGGGTCCATGAGATGCAAATGGGGGTCTACGCGATAGTGGTTCTCATTAAACCAGATCATGAGTTTAATTTTAAAAGGAAAACTTAATCAAGTGTAAAACAGATTTTACCGTTTTCATAGATTTATTTACTAAATTTAATGAGATTAATTTGCACAGTTCACAAGGTGTGACAGCATAAATTTTATTAAAACAAGGACCATCCTTTCAGTGAGTCTTGCCAGAATCAAGCTAAAAGAGTATAATATTGAACGTTGCGAATTTTTAGTTACAGTCAATCTGCCGGGAAAATGACGTTTTAACCTATGTTCAACAATTAAATGCCCTATTCAAAATTTGAAACTACGCTTGAGAGTGCTTTGACTATGGTAATATCACTGTATTCATATAGTCTCTGAATTCATATAGTCTCTTTGAAAAAGAAACTAATGTCATATTACAAGAGGAACATCGGAATGGGCGCTAACGAAGATCTTAAAGTAAAGTTTAGAAATAGATGTCAGCAGTTTTGACTTTAAAAAAGCATACATGTCATTTATCCCAAATTATGGAGTATCGTGAGAAAGTTTTTAATTGTTTTTCCTTGAGAGGAGGAATTTCAGCGAGGTTGTCAATGTCCAAAAGAGAAAAGAAAAAGACTTCTCACACTACTGATCGAGGAAGTTTAGGGTTAAAGTTGACAAGTGATGCCAAATGTTGAAAATTTATTATTGAAGTACAATATTCATCCCTCCCATTAAAAGCATTTGTTTATTGCTCAGTTATTTTATGTATATAAGTTATTTTAAGTTATAATTAAATTTTAATTTAATTAATTAACATGTTTTTTAAGTTTTAAATACTGTACACTATAAGTAGAAATTTAAATATTTAGAAGTAAGTAGCTCTATATCAGGTGTCAAAAAGACATTTAAGTTAATAAATTGGCAAAAATTCAGTATTAGGTAAGGAGGGGTCTATCCAAAACCGAAAAACATGGCAAAGGGTCTATGAGACCAAAAAAGTTTGGGAATATCTGATGTATATAAATACTATAAGCGATTGTTAGGAATTATGACTTGTCGAAAAGAATAATATTTATTTTGTTGTTATAAAAAAGTTTATTTTTTAAAAAAATGATAAATAGAGGGTAATATGGAATAAGTGGTTTGAACCATTGGAAAACTAAATAAGATTTCATGAAATGTAGTTATTTTTAACTATAAAAGCCATATTTTTAAGAATACGTAAAAGCAATTTCTGTTTTGAGTTTATTTTTTAAAAAAAATCACAAGTATTGTATTCTTTCTCTGCTTCAATACAATGAAGGTGAGCTCATAGAAAACTGCTAAAGCATTTAACCCGAATTTCCCCTCGTTGATTTTCGGAGCATTTTTTCCGTTACGTTCAACGTCTTTGTTTTTCGGTTCTTTAATTTATTGCATGAAGTTTTGTCAGATCATATGGATTACTATACTTTTCCGTCGTGTATCATGAAATACTAGGTATTCCATATTACCCAACATGCCATCTTGGAAAATGAACCTTTAAGCTGAGGGACAAAACAAGGTCAGCTGAAAAACGATCACAGTATTACAAATTACAATTCTTTTAGGGCACATTATACTTAACTTCAATTTTCAAATCACATGTATACTAGTAAGTAAATGGAAACTTGATTGAAAAAACTTTTGAAAATCGTTTGACATACTTTGTTCTTTAGCGAGTCGTACGGCTACAACAAGCGATCAACTCTCACTGCAATACATCACGAGGGTCTTTCTTCTGCAACTTAAGGTTTCCTCTCGCATTAAAAACTACAAACAGAGCCAAAATTTCGGTATTCCATATTACCCGATTATTCGATAATACTCAATCCTCATCTACTTTACATAAGGTACGAAAATTTTGAGAAATTCAAAATTGTTAACCATTAAACTACTAATGTCGCTCTTTGAAGCTACAGGAGGGCTATTGGCGACAGATCTTTAAATTTTAAACCTCAGCCAAATGAAAAGGATGACATATGGCCGGCATCTCATTTTCCAAGCAAGAGGACTTTGAGCCACGGCATATTTAATGTGCATCAGCCCTTATATACGGCTGGTCTTAAGAGGTATCAGGATTAGAACACATGATGCAATAGAAAAAACACCGTCCTCGAGTTCACGACCATAATCACTTGGTTCTTGTGACCAGATTTTATATCCAAAGTGAAGAGATTAAAGTTACAGATTTCCCGTACAAAAAAGACATGAAACGGATTTTGATTACTCCCTTAGCACAAAATCATGTATTAATCACAGATATACAACTTTGAAGGACTAAGTTATAGAGTTTAATTAAATTAATACATTGTACATAAATTTAAAAAAATATTTTTTGAAACAAAAGAGTTCTTCAGGAATTCATTGATTCTCTTTTTAGATAGTATTGAAAAAATAAGAAAATACGTACCCTTATTTGGGGTGAAGAAAAGGAAAACAAAACATAAAGAGAAAAAATTGATTTTCAAAAATGCACGTAAAAGTTTAATTCGCTTTATAGTCTTAAAAATCTCAGAAAACCTGTATTCTTACGAGTTGTTTTCATTGCTACATATTTAAATATATGTAACTGCAACGAAAAATTAATAGAATAAATTAATTAATAGAAGTAAAATTATAAATTGTGCCTCTTAAACAGGTCTTTTAAAGAGCGCATGCTAAAAGAAGTTATGATTTCTCCGCTAAAATTACTATCACACTGTTTTCTCAAATTATCCTTCAAGTAAACTCTGCAACTACAAATGTAATTATTCTTACGATCCTATAATTTATGAAGCAGAGAATCTAGAATGTTTTTAGGTTATTTTTTTAGAGTTTAGGCAGTTTTTTTTAGTTAAGAAAGTTTCATAGTTAAAAATATTTCAGCTTACTTAACAATAGATATATAATGTAATTAATAGTAATATAATTCATTACTATTATATGTAGTTACCAATGATTTCATATAAGCATTCACTATCATATTTCTGTACACGTTGATAAGCAGCCAACTATACTTTTTTATGTTAGTCATTATCCAAAGCTTTGGCAGGCGCTTTTTTGTCTTTTTACTGATTTTTCAAGTGTTATAAAGAATTTTCAAGGTGCCATGAGGACTTTCGGATTACATTTTTTTTGACGACGAATTAGGAAGGATGCTCGTTATAAAGATAATCATCTACTACCTCGACATACTTAGGTTGCATTTTATTAAAAAAAAATTTCTCTGTTGAAATCAGAAGAAATAAATGCATTGTTGAAAATAATATAGAATTAACGAATTAGTTATTGAATTTTTTTATATGACTATGCACTAGAGCTTATTTATTGTAAAAACAATTTTACAATTGGCATTAAATCTCAAAAATGCAATTTTTATCTTTGAAATAAGAAGTTTTAAATTGTTTTAAATCAATTACATGTTGAAAAAATAATCTAAAAACTCTTTTAATGTTCCGTTTTTATAATTATTTTTACAGGGTGTCGTGGAAGAATGCAGAATGAATCTGTTTTACGAAGGTATGGGATGTGTCCCTCTAACTGTAGACTATCCTCATCAGTATCCAATATGCAAAGGATGTCCTGAAGACGCATGCAAATGTAAAAGAATCTTTACCAATATTCCTGCTTTGGTATTTTTTGATAATTCTTAAGAATCAAAATCTCTATTGCAATGAACTAAACATATCTTTATAAAGGACTGTTAAAATTTTATTTACATAATTAATGAAACTAGTTAATATATACATTTACAACTTACACTGCTTGACAGTTGCTAAGAAACAGTTATGTTTTTTGGAATAATTAAGAATAGACAATGATTGAATAAATGAAACTAAGTAAATATTTAGTAGGGACGATGTGCATTTATTATAGTGCAAAATGATACAGATATCGCCATAAAGAAGAATTAAAAAAAAAAAAAAAAAAAAGCTCCTTGGTGGATGATTTACAAACAGTCACAAAAAATGGATCTTCAGATCAGAATGATGCAGACTTGAGTACCTTAGTACGATGTGTGTTGATCACTTACACGAATGCACATTTTGCATCTGTTCTCCATGTTCTTCACTAAGCTATCGAGGAGTCCATGGGGGATATTGTCCCACTTCTCTCTCAAGACGGTTTTGAGCTCTTGCACTGTACAGGGAGGGATGGTTCATTGTACAACACGTCTACCCAGAGCATCCCAGACATGTTCAATAGGATTTAGGTCGGGAGAGAAAACAGGCCATTGCATATGGAGAATATTTTCCATTTGCAGTGTGTCCGTCACCTCAACGCTTCTGTGTGGCTGCGCATTGTCATTCATAAACAGAAAGTCTGGACCTACATCACCCCTAAGAATACAAACATGATCTAGAATAATCTCTCTGTAATATAGTTGCGATGTAACGCTGCCTTGCTCAAGGCTATGAAGCGGTGTTCTGTCATTGTACATAATGCCTGCCCACACTATCACGACTGGGCCGTACCAATCACGTTCACAAACAAACTTTTGTGCCTAACGTGTTCCACGCTCTCTCCACAGTAATTGGTGGCCTGAATCACTTGTCACACTGATCCGAGATTCGCCGAACTTCACTCTTGACCAATTTTGGTGATCCCAAACAACATGTTCCTTACACCAGCGTAATCTCTCTCGATGATGGCGTAGTTGAAGTGGGATGCAATGAACAGGCATTCGTGCATACATAGCAACCTGATTTAATCGCTATGAGATGGTTCTTGCTGAAACATGCGTACCGGTTGCGGTTGCAAGGTTTGCAGCCATCTGGCCAGGAGTGAAATTTCTCTTCCTTTTTGCCCCGATTCTCTAAATGTGTAGTGTTCCAACCACGACCCCCAGCATGCTTTCACAAAGCATTTCCACCTTCAGCGGCCTTCTTTAATAGCGAGAAGACACTCTTTGATACACCCATTGCAGCAACTACAGTGACCTGCTTCTAGTCATCCTACTTGTCCACTATCGTAGTCACTCAAATAATGTCTTTCTGAAGTTGTTGTTACTGATGCCACCTGATCGGGGTAAAGGCCAGATCAAAGCCCATGAAATTCATCATGGCAAAGAGATAAGTGATGCCTGTCGTTAACCGTAGCTTTGAGCACCCTACTGGTGACAGAACGATTTAGCTCGATTTCTCCCCAATTTTGAGGGAGAACACCCTGGGGTGGTCAGAGGCCTCCCACCTCTCTTCCCCTTCCACCAACCTCACGAGAGGCGGCTCGACGGCTATTTAAAGTACCCCCATTCCGCGAAGGCACTATACATTTACAAACATCCATGTCTTTCCCGGGATTCGAACCCAGTCCTAACGGCACAGAAGTCAGCGTCACTAACCACTATACCGGATGGGTGACCTTTCTGACGTTTTGTTCTTAATTATTGCAAGAACCAAACAGAATCCCAGAGAAAAAACTTTTATAACATCCAGCACTATTTTTTCATCAAACATCAAACACCAGGAATTTTCGTATGAATCATGAACTTGTATGCAGGGTCTTTTATACAGATAACGGGTTCTGGTCTACCACGCCGCCCTCTGAACTTGAATTTACTTTTATTGATCAGCTCTCTGAGACGCAATTTTGCATAAATCACTTGTTCCTTAGTAAATGTCATGTAGTGTAGTTTATGTTGTTATCGTACATTTTGAAAAAAAAAGTGCTTGATATTTTTGTTACAGAAATTGTAAATTTCGTCATAACTTCATTTCCAATGAAAATTAAATATTTAATTAAATAGATGAAATCCGTTTTGATCCCCACACACTCTTATGGAAAATTTAGAATAAACTTCATTAATAATCTAAATTAACTCTTAACTTCCCACTGTAGCATTTCTGCAACATATGATTTTAATTTAACAGACTCAATATTTTTTTAAATTACCTACAAATCACTTATCTGAGAAAAAAAGATTACTGCAACGAAATACATGCTAATTTGGTCATTAGATGGAAGAACATTTTTCCAGAAATCACAACAGTTATAAAAACTCTGATGCCTCAAGAACTGTGTTTTTGCTATAAAAAGAATCCATTATATTTTTATGCTTCCTCTTGTTTATTGACGAAATAAATTACCAGGTAAGAAATTAAAACATTTTATGATGAATAATAAAATCGTCATATAAAAATTTTTTTTTGTAATTTACAGCACTACTGCGTAATGTTGCACTTCTGCAACAAACAAAAAAAAAATGACTGAAATTCAATTTAAAACTGCTTAACTTTTTTTCTTCATATTTTTCCCTTTTATTATTACTTGAGAACTTGCTGATATAATTTTTTCATAGAAATTTAAAAAATTGGGAAGTTAAGGGTTAATATACATGAAAGTTTTCAAAAAGAATACAAATTTGAAATTTTTTTTTTCATCAATTTATTTTCTCTTACGCGTTATCAATTAATAATGGATTAATTGTAACTGTTCCATTAAATAAAGTTCCATGACAATAAAAGAACAAAACATTGTTTAAGAAACGAAAGATATATATTGGAACTTTTATGTGAGAATAAGAAACTTTTAACTATCAAGTTACTTAGAAATTTTTAAATAATAAAAAGTTGTATCGTTGTCATGAGCTCTTTATATATATATATATTTGCATATACAGTCAGACCTCGAATTAACAAATAAAATCTTCGGTTCCAATGAATTCGTTAAATCGGGGTCCAAACGAAATAAAAATGTTTTGCACTTACATTTTGAAAATTCTATAATAAGAAACTACACAAAAAATATGGATTTTGCACTTTTTATTCAACAGCTGAAAATAGTATCAGTTAGTTGAAAATTTAAAAATACTGTCTAATAGATGTTTGAAAATATTTTTGATTCCTGACTCGAAAGATTTCTTTTTCGACTTTATGCACAGAAGAAAATACTGCATCATTTACATTATGTTGCATGACAGAGATTTTTTTTTCACATTTATGAAAACATTAGAAAATGTAACAGTTTTGATAGGAGTTTCATTATCGATATCTGCAGTAGCATCTCCGTTCATTGACTCTAACAAATCAGCAATTTCCTCAACTGTAGTTGCCCAGATGGCAGTCCGTCATCAAATGTATCATAATCATAAAATATCCTGTGCGTTCTGGATTGGAATGAGTTGAAAAGAAATTTCCTGTCTTACTCAAGACTCATACGATAGGCTACACTCATGATTCATCGGCACCTGTTATGTCTAATAATGGTCTTCACCATTATGAACTTCACTTGAATTTTACTGCTCACAAGAAAAGTTTTTTTTTCCCAGACAAAAAAGATATGGCATTTGAAAAAATAATAATAAACTTTTTTCTAATACAGATAAACTTTTTCAACTGCTGAAATAATTCTTTAATTCGGGGTTTATTCTTCACTAAATGGGTTTTTAGCCTACATTTTAATCAGGGGAAAGAGAAAAATTCGTTAAATTGCGAAATTCGTTAAATCGGAGTCAGACTGTATATACCAGGGATGGCGAACCAGTGGCACGCGTGCAATCAATGGCACGCGACATAATATTTAAGGCACGTCAGAGATCAACTCCAGTGATCGGTGGTGGTGAGCACACTCGTTTGTTATTGTCTTGTTTTAGTTACGTCGTGGGTTACAATTCCTTATGATGCAAAATTTGTCTACTCATAGCATAGTCAATTTCGTTGCCACAACTGTAATTTAAAGTTTATTTGTGTTCTATTTGCGATTTTTAACTGTTATTTAACATGGTTAGTTCAGCAAAAGAACAAAAAGTGCAAGATAGTAAGTGTAACAGAGAATTTCAAACTTGGTGAATCTAGAAATATGGCATTTTTAGTAAAGGCGACAAAGTGGTGTGTATTTTATATTCTGGAACAGTGATATGCAGAACGTGGTCGGTAAAACGGCATTTTGAAACGAATCACAAATCCTCTTGTCAAAAAAGTATACCACAGCAAAACTAATTAATTGCTTAGGAACCATTTGGCAGATAACTCCAATTCAGCATGCATTTTACTAAAAGTAGTATCTTACAAACCTAATACGAGTAATTTGTCATTCAATCTGCAACATTAGAAGTCGCACTAATGTTACTTTGTAATTTGAACTACACGTATAACTAAAACATTTACAACTATGTAGTGCAAAAGGTATTTTTTTTTATGTAAGTAAAGAGTTTTTTAGATGTTAGTACTTAGTTTTTTTTATTATTTTCCCTGAAATCACAAGTGAAATTTATTTGATGGCACGTCTATATCTCATTAAACACTTCTTTAGAAAAAATGGTACACTTATCGGTAAAGGTTCGCCACCCCTGGTATATACAATTAAGGAAAATAGCTAAAAAACGTACCGAATGGAAGTGTAGTTCAAGCACTTAGATTCTTATTCATTTTGGTCCCACATAAAATATGTGTGAGGTATTTTTATTTCTTTCATACAAAAAAGAATGTTCCATTACAGTAAGAAATTTTATTATTCAGGTTACGGCATTGTTTAAATTATTCAGGACTTTTGGGATTAATTAAAAATTTGCCTCCCACTTGGGATCAGTTTTTGTATTGTAGTCATTAACTGACTAAAAAGAATACGTAGAAACCACAATGAATAAATATCACACTAAGCAATAATGTTTATTTTTTTTTATTTCATACGAGATATTATGTAATTTTTTTTGTGTTGTAAAAAAAATAGATTGTTGGAAATATTCAGTTAAATAATCTAAACATGAAAATTGAAATGCACAATTTATGCGTGGGAGTACAATGCAACTGTTTTGTATTTTTGATATTTATTTAAGAAATAAATTTGTTTATGTGTGTACAAGTGTTTTTATATGTAACAGTGCATATTTACTAAAAACGTGATGTATATTCTACATCAATATTGAAATCAACATCCTATATTCACAAAACAGAAAAAATCTCTTAACAAGAGACTTTACTAAATACAGTACATTTTTTCAAACATACATAGGGTTTTGTGGATTTTATGCTATCAGTTTAAAGAGTAAGTCTATTCTTTAAGAACTATGAGAATTTATTGTCGAAAAACCATTCCTTAAAAATGCAGGATACAACCGTAAAATTCGCATAAAAGTCTCAGACGGTTTTCTCATCTCACATCTATCAATGCCCAACAGTAAAAGTACGCAAAGTTTATTCGTAAGTAACTACTTGCTAGTGAACTCTTCAACATCCAAAACACAATGCTGACTCAGTTTCAGTGAGTGATTTCTATTTATAGTCTACACGACTGCATTCTAGCTCTTTTTTAAAAGATACGCTTACACCATGGATCGTGATGTTAATGGTTTTCCCCAGTAATTTCCAAAAACATCCATCTGATTGATAGACAAGTCGCCAAAAAGAATCCCAAACCCACCAAAGTGATCACCAACTCGCCAAATTTGGTCACCAAAAATGATGACAACTTGGCTGTATCGTTAATATGTCGCCTTCGATTGAAACTCCATTATAATATAAGGGCAGCGTTGTGCTTGCAAATATTACAATTTTTATCATAAAATAAATACAACGGAAAGTAATATTAATGTATTAAACATCTACATATAAATGATTTACATTGTTTTAAGTATTAATTACAAAAAGTTGGTAACAATATTAAAAAGCAGCTCCGAAGCTTTTACGTATTATTTCCTTACTACTTCCAATTTTTTTTTCGAAAACAATGATTCAATTATAGGCACAATGAGTCTAGTTTAAATGTATACAGTTCTTTGGTTTCATTTTTGTTATGTATAACTTACTAAAGTAATTCCATGATTTTAAGGAAAAAATTCATGAGTCGGAAAAATAATGAAATATTTTTTTATTCAAATCAATTGCATTACAAACTCTTAACCCAAGAGAAATAATAAATATGAGCCTCAACTTGAAGGAAACCATAATTAGCTACACAGGGAAGTAGTAAATACAATTTGTAACTAAAATTGTTCAGACTAATAAATTTAAACCCAGACTTAAAGTGTTCCAAGTTTTGTCAGCGCCAGATACAACAAAAATGCATAGACATATATCCTGCTAAAAAAATGTAGGCTTAACTTATATCTATTTTTCTGTCCTTAAATCTAAAAAGCGCTTTTCAAAAGCTAAAAGATACGCCTCAATTTCATTTCTTAATATTGTCGGCTTGGTGGCTTAGAGGTAGCATGCCTGCTTCATAAGTCCAAGATTGCGGGTTCAATTTCAGCTAGAATCGATAGAATTTCTGGATGTGAAAAAACCGTAGGATAGCATGTTATATGATTATGTGACATGTAAAAGATCCCTTGAGTATCAATTTGGCTTCTGTCCTGGGTCGATTTAATTTGGCTTTCAGCAAAATTAAATCATGGCAATATCTAGCCTCCAACGAGAGCTTGAATTAAAATTAATTCAAACGTCAAAATTTGGTAGTGAGGGTCACCACTAGATAATGTCACCATGAAATGGCTCTCGCATTTGGGTACTTGTCATGTCTGCAAGGGCTTAGTTGCCAATATACAGTCCGATAGAGAAAAAAATCAATTCTCATTACCTATTTACTTAAAGAGCTGAGCGGGAGTTTTCCAGAAGAAACATAATAGGTAAAATAAAATAATATGGTGCTAAATAAAGAAAAATGTATAAAAATTACATTGAAAAGATTTATATTTATAAACGATAGAGCTTCAGTTCCCAAGGTATGAAAATGTTAAATGTTTCAAGATGCATTCCATTAAAAAGTTATGAAGTTAATTTTGAAAGAATTTCTTATCAGAAAAATATATTTTTTTGCAGATCCAATCAATACTGATAACTGTACACTTTTAGCTGAACACTATAATCAGCCTTGCGAGTAAGCCAGCTTATTTTTATAAACTCTTTCTTTTGTTTAGTTTTGCTTAGTTCTACTATGTTTCCCTTATGGAGGTTAACTATAGAGTTAATACGTTGTTTTCAAAACTAATATGTTTATAAACTCTGTATGAATAATAAAAAAATCTATAAGTTTTTTTTTTGAAATTTTATGTACTGGATTTAAAATTTTATATTAAAAATATAATAAAATTTTATTGTTGTGTTTGTGATTCGAAAGTAAATGAAAACCAGTTTATCCGGGGGGCGGGGAAGAAATCCAGTGGCTATTAATTACGAAAAAATGTATTAGTAAAGTAAATTTTAAGTAACAATAAAATTAGTAAAAATTATAATTAACCTTAATAAGTAAAATTAAATAAAGTTAATAAAACAGATAATTTAAAATAGTTAAATATTAAATAAACAATAATTGCTTTTCAAACAGAACGCGAATACTATACTTTAACTGTAAAATTCCCTTCATGTGAATTAAGTATAGTTAAATATATTAATGACACGATAGATAACGAAGCAAACATTATATTAAATGAAGTCTTATTAAAATTTTATTTTAAAATTATAGCATAAAAGAGTTTAGTTCGTTGATAACGTAATTTTTACATTAAATCTAATACTTTTCATTGAGTAATTTCATTTATTTTTTTATCACAAGTTATTTTATTGCGAGTACTTTCGAGCTATTAGAAATTACTTAGATATATTCTATTATTAATTTATTAATCACAGAAAATATCTATTTTTTTACTCGTAAGTTAAAAAAAATTTTTCATTACTCTCTATTATATACTTATTAATAATTGGAATGTTTCTTTTTTTTTATTTTGTTTGTAGTGGAATTTCGAAAATTATGTATACTCTGAAAAAATAATGTGTTATTTGTAAATTCTCATTCTGATAAGGAATGTTATTTTGATATCCTTTGTTAGGTAATTTATATTGTAAGTTACCTATTTTAATTTTGTATTTCCCTGTGTGTGTGTCCCTAATTAATTTTATGAAACTACAACTAAAGTGACTTTACTTTGTTTAATTTTATCCTTTTTTTATCATTAAGTTCTTTTGTTTTTGGCGAAAATACTCTTAATTCAAAATATTTTGTTTCCTCTCTTTTCCATTTTCATTTGTAATTTAAAAAATTCGGTCTCCTTATAAATACATAATTTCATAACTTATTAATTTAAGAAAAATGCATGTGTGTATCAGAAAGTTATTAAAAAGCGAGATATACAAAAGTTTGGAAAAATCTTTTTGCGATTAAATAATCATTATACATTATTTAAATTCCTTTATCAAATTTATGGATTTGCATAAAGGTTTTTCAAATTTATTATTTTGTGTGTATATATTTTTCAGTTTCTCACTCTTTCTCTCTCTCTTCCTGTTTCTTTTATTTTTAGTTCCCTATCTTATACAGCAATTAAGGAGCAGAAAGTTATATCGTATTATCAAGAAATAGTAAGTAAAGAAACAATAATGTTCCATACATCAATAAGATTCATTAAAAAATTCAGAACATGATTTCATTGAATATTTATTCGTAATTATGTTATTTATACGCTTATTAAACAATTAATGTTCCTAATCATTGAAGGGTTACAGCTTCCACGGAATTAATGAAATAACCATTCACAAAAAAAAAAAAAAAAAAAAAAAAAATTCATATAAATTCAAGAGATTCTTAGAAAGACTGGTAAATTTTTTTCACAATGTTGTGTAGATTAAACAAACTTTAAAAAATTAAAACTTTTATCATTATATGCTACTTTAACATTGTATGGTATAATTTTTTTACAAGTAGGAAAAAATATTAACTATTTCTGTAAAAATTATTTGTTGTTTAACGTTTTTGAACTTCCGATTTCTATCATGAATTAAAAATCAATTCGTTTAATTAATTTTATTCTTTACATTAATCCCTTAAGCGGTCATTTTCTTAACCCAAAATGCTTCAAAAAAGGCACATTTTTTTATTGTTTATTACTAAACTCCATACTAATTCCTGCCTTCACCACAAAAAAAAAAAAAGGGACGCAAAGCATTTTAGTACCATAGACAAACTGCGTCACCTTTTCAAAATACTAACACTAAATAATACACCATAAGAATTTAAAATAAGCGCAAATCAGAGAAAGAAAATATCATTGAACGTTGTACGGGCAAATCGTTTAAAGGGTTAATTACTCCTGTTTTAACTTGTTATATTTTAATTAAGTAAAATATTTTTAAAAATTATTCTTAAGTTAAGAAACTGACAAAACTTGTGAATATTTAGGCCTCTGTTTTTTCGTTTATATCTTGTAATAATGTTATAATAATAATAATAATAATGAAAAAGCCACGGAAAATGTTTTTATAACTAAATGGGAAAATTACCATCATATTTATAGGTAATACTATGAGAGAAGAAATGCTCAAAAATTTTATTCCAAACATAATTATTTGAAAAATTATTAAATGTAATCGTAATTACAACGAAGACACAATTATTTGTATTACAGACAAGTATATATTTAAAAATGCATGTGAGTAAATAGTAAAACAAATTGGAGTAATATACTTATTATTTCGGATTTATAAGAAAGTGTCCATTTGTGTGTGCTTTGTCAAAGAACTGAATTTAAATACATTGTAGGTGAAATAATTAAAGTACACTAACATTTTTATTTTAATTTCTGTAACAAGGCAATGAAATTGTTGTTATTCGCGCGCCACATCATATATACCTTACAGTTATACTTTCTTAGTCCCATCTTAAACAGACAGTACCAGTCGGTGAGAACCCGTACTTCAAACACCCCACAGGTGAAAAATAAAATCCCAACTCCAGGAAGGAATTGTTCACGATAAACGAAGTATGTGAGGGGTATTTTTATAAATCTGAAAAATGATATCTGTTCAACTTTCACTCTAAAGGAACAAAAATACCACAATAAACATGAGAATCACATTTTTTAAAAAAGAAATAGGGGCTTTGTAAAGTAACATGAGCGTCATTTATGCTCCATTCTGAACACTATTAAACAGATTCGAGTCGAGAATACTTTTAATAAGTTACAGAAGGCAATATCGACATCTTGCTAAGTTTGAACGAAAGGCCATATAATTAGGTTACAAGAAGGAGGTTTTTCTTTTCGCAATATTACAGAAAAATGATGCAGGTACGTATCCACTGTGCATGATTATGGACAGCAGTGGTCACGGAAAGGGATTGTCTCATGACTGGGGTTCATTCGCTTGTAAGTCGCTAGTGAGAGGGAAGTGTGCTGCATTCACTGCAGGTCTATGGCGCATCGTACTGTATGTTCTCCAGAAATTCAAACGTTTATTACAACAGTGGCACAGCGAACTGCTTCAAATCGAATACTTAAGGGACAGCTCTGAGTCAGGCATCCTGTAGCTTCACACGATTAACTCCAGATCACTACCTATCTGCGGCTTTAGTTGGATTAAGTTAAAGCTAATTGAATAGAGGAGAGAAATCTATTGTGTTCTCAAATGGGAACCGTTTCTATCTTGATTACAGTTATGGCGGTTGAATCCAGTTTGTGTTGATGAGAAGGAGTCCAGGCGAGTGGTTGGAACCAACCTGTCTGCGGCATTGATACACTGGACCTGCACCGGAAGTTATGATCTGAGGAGCAACTTCCTTGTCACAGCAAATTTGTATATCACTCTGGTGAGTTAACTGGTTATCCTGCTGTCTTTGATCACTGTTTCAGGGACCATCTCTAAACAGGATAGTGCTTGTCTTCATAACGTTGCTGTCTCCATACTTACTAAATCACCAGATCTTTTTCTTATCGAACACGTAAGGGGTACATTAGACAACAAATCCCCCGTCACCCACAACCAGTATGGTCAGTAACTGATTTCACTGACCAAGAGCAAAAAGTATGGAACTCTATTCTACAAAATTACGTATAGTACTTGTACAACATATTACTTAAAAGTTATGTTTGCATTCAATATTGTAGTGAATTCAGTTGGTATTAATTTACAACCATTTCACATTTGAAATGGCTCTTCGTGGATGTTTTAACCTTTGACCTTGAAACTTAGGTCAAACAAATGTTATGTCTACACAAATGTTTTGCTGATATTTCATTTCTCTATAACCTAATTTCTTCTTTGTGTTGGGATTTTTTTTTTATTTTCCACCAGTGTGTACGACCTGAAACGAGATAAATTTTCCAAAACAAGCCATATTAATAAAGTATTACCAGAAAACAACCATTTAACATTACTGATACACATTACATATTATGTTATTCATTGAGATAAAAATTAATTCGAAATATATTTACACATTATATTTTCGAGTAATAAGAATGAGCCTATATAAAAAACAACTAAATATCTAAGAAGATTTTGAACATATTTTAAGCCAATTTTTTCTTCTCTTGAATAGGAAGTGCCTTTTATTACCAAGTCGAAGAAAAAACAGGTAAGTTGGGTGGATATTACTTGTGTGTGAGGAAAATCATGAATCTTTTCGTGACATATATTTTAATAGGTATATAATATATTTTGCCAGTTTTTTACAGTATATTTGGAGTTAAATAATTTTACCAATTTATTACAAAATTAAAACTTGAATATAATTAGGGGGTTTTTAAGGCATTAAATTCTAATGAGAGGGGAGTGTGTTCAAGACTGATTAAAATTATTCGATGTTATGAAAAGGAATGTGTTAATTAACACTCAATATTCTTCATTCGAGGGAGCTCAGAATGACTCAAAATTTTTATTTATCACATTGTAACTCTTTTCTCTTGTTTAGAATAAATTAGCTAAAATTAAAAGATTTTTTTTAGTAGTTTCAAGAGACAGTGTTTACATGAAACGTTTTATAGAATCCTACCGCACGAACACGAGACAAAGAAGTTTATCTCCACGAAAGAAATTAAAAACTCATGATCAACAGTAGAATTATAAAGCGCGTTTAATTACATCACTTAGCTTTTGACTGAATTTATACAAAATCTTTATTTTGATAGCTTAAAAAGTGCTAGGAAATGATCGATGATAATGATAATGAGTGCATTAGGAATGATCAAATGATACTCTTGGATTCATTTCTTATGCGAGATTCGCATAAGCTGTTCATATCACCCTGTATATTCTAGTTCAAACCTAATTTTATGAAATATGAAATTTGAGACTATTATATGAAGTTACTTTAAGGACATGTAAGGATTGATTGTGCGGATATTGCACGTTAAATGCAACTGAACTTCAAGTTCCACGTGGCAGATAAGTAAAATGAGCTACATTTTAAGTAATATCCTCGTCGCTTGACCTTGGTTCAAAAAGTACGAGGTCCGTTATTAATAGCCCTCTTTTTTTGCCGTTGAGTAACATAATTTCGAATAATTTTATTTACTTCAGTTTATTTTGAATGAACTGCATTAAAAGAGAAATTATGAGATAGAATTTGCGTTTTTATCACTTAACCATAGCTGGAATTTATGAGAACTTCACTTATAGGTTACTAGTCAAAATTTAACTGCGTAGTACTAGTAGAAAGTTGTTAAAATAGATTTTCTTTAAGAAAAAAATCTTTCTTATATCTTGATTTTTTTTTATTTTCGACCCATATTAATATTACTAATTAATAAATAAAATTAAAATACATAATTAAGCAAAAACTAATGTAAAGATTGTGATATGGATTTTTAAAATATGAAAATAACTTAAACTGAAGATTGTATGATGTATGTTCTCAAGTCTTATAAATTTATCAAGAATATACAATCGAATTCATTTTCAATTATTAATGCATTTATATCTAAATTTTTTAGGGAGCCAGATGGAGATTAGCCCATGTAAGTAATGCATAATATTTATTCTCTTTCATTTCTTTAGTAAATTAAAAAATTCATTGACATGTATTTATTTACATGCAGAAGGACTATTTAATCTGAAGATTTATCAACTGGAATTCTAGTTTAAGTGCTGAATTTTATGTCCAGTTTAGATATAAAATATTAACAGTGAGATAATGCATGAAAATAAAATTAAAATATTGCACATATTCACGATTATTATTTGATCTTTATAAGAATTAATCCTATTTGGAAAGTTTTAAGAAAATAAAGTATGTTGCATAGTATGCATTAATTATTGAGATCTTGATCAGAGTTCAGAAAACAATGAATAAAATAGAAAAAAAAAATTTTTTTTTTCAACTGATTTTATAACAATGAAAATTTTCAACTTTAGAAATGGAATTTTTTTTCACCTTAGGGCTATCAGAATGTATCAAAGCATAATAAAATTTTTTTAATAATTACAAATTATTTCAAATAAAATAATATACTGACATTAGATATCTTAATAAAATAATTTTAGATGGAGATGGATTTCACCGATGTGTATAGGATATAATAAAATATATCTCTTACTTAAACGATTGAAAAGAAAAGTGATATCTTCCTTCGTCTCTCGTTTTTGAAATATTAATTTGCAGTGGAAGAAAAAGTAGAATTTAGTTCTGGTTGGTTAAAAAATGTTCATAAACGCTAGTTCTGTTAATGAAAGAATAATTTGATGATTGAGATGTATAGTTGAATAGCATAATGGTGCCACAAGCACGCTCTTTTAAGAAGGAAGCTAAAGCAATGAAGAAGGTGTACAAAATACGTATCATGCATGTTTAGCTGGCGGATAATACATTGGTGACAAAAACAGTTACAAACACAGTTACGGACTGAGTAGTCCTAAACTTATAATATAAAAACAGGAAAAAAGTTGTGACATAGCCATCCTGCGATAGCTATGTCTAGTGGGATCCGCGTAAGCTAGAGGTGTGAGATTATCTAAAAGATGAGACATTTTGTAATTCTTAACACAACTTTTATTAAGAATAACTTAAATTACTTAATTCTAAATAACAACTTTCTTTAAGTGAGAATAAGCCACAAATTAAACTGAATATTCAAGTCAGATCGCACAACTAGATCACTTATCTTAATTATATTTAATTATCTGCCTAATCTAACTTCCTATACAAAATATTACCTTTTATAGAGTAACCTTCCTATCTTGGTTGAAGACTCTCCTATTCTGCTACTTGTAGATAAGAATACTCAGGCCCTATTAATCTTTCTTATAATTAATATTTTTAATGAAGATGAGCGTATCCTTCTTCCTTGGTTGTAGGTCGTCTAACACTTTTTCCGAACTGTTCTGCACTAAGTTATCTCTAAGATCGCCGTCGATCTCACTAAACCCTCTATCCTTTTAAAGTATATCTTATTTGCATTTTCGCCCTGTTTCTCTTCTTGGTATTGGGTTGGAAAAGTTTTGCCATTAATCGTGGCCGTCAAAGAACTTAGGAGTTATGTTATAAGAAGAACGCGAGAGACGTCACAAAGTATATATATTTATATATATATATTTATATATATATTGAAAACAATTATAAAATCCCCGTGCACCACAAAGTATCACACGGGGCTTGCAGATGTAAGTAATAAACACACATTCAGGTGAAAAAAAAATAAAAATAAATATTGAGGTTAAGAAGAAATAAAAATATTTACAACAAATTCACAGAAATAATTGAAAGCATTTCTAGTAGAAAAAAGTTGTTGAAAATTCGAAGGCCAATTTATATTAAGTCCCTTGAAAGCCAGTCTTAGGATTTTTCTTTCTCTGGCAAACTTGGAACACAGAAGGAGCACATGTTGTACATTTACTCGCCTCCAATATTACAATCACAGGAAGATGTCGGAACTAAATTAAATTTGTTCAAGTAGCTTTTGAAATTACCATGACCAGTGAGAAATTGGGTTATTTTGTAGTTAGTGTAAAAATGATGGCATGACAGTCTTTTATTAATGGTTGAAAAAAATTTCTTTATTATGCTCCCTTTATTAGAAATGAGATATTCTTGGTTCCAAGACTTCACGATTCTTTCTTTCGTGATCCTCTTGTAAAACTATTTAGGAATATTAACGTCAATGTCCATTTTGCGCTAAAAAAGTATATTGAATGTAAAAAAAAAGTATATTGAATGTAAAAGTTTCAAGTGTGTATGTGTGTTCAGATTATACTAAAAGGAAAAAAAAATATCTATCGTGACGTGACATTTGTTAAATTTGAACGGCATCTTATTTGATACTTATTATTGATGATAGAAAAGTTTGTACGTGTTTCATTCTTTGAGAAATACGAAAATAAAATTCTGTAAATTCTTAATCTTAAGTAGAAATTTCTTAGAAGAATGAATATCATGTATCTTTAACCCATGTTAGATGAAAAAAATTTGTCTCAAAAAACTACTAGTAAAACTAAATGTCATTCTCTAGAGTATTAAAAATAATAAAGGATATTATTATATTATGATTGTATTCACCAACTTGCATTGTCAGGCTGAAAATACATTTGTAACAAAGTCTACAGAGTAACAAAAAGGCATGACTCTATTCATTACTATTCGACTCAGCCTTTCATCCCTACTGCAGTGGGTCGATAAAAGAGAGTACCAAGCTTGCTTGGAGACTTAAACACTGGGGGTCTCGCTTCAGACTGACCACCTGATCGGGACATCTGCTCATGCACCTCAGTGCCCAATGGTCACGTATACTGGGATGGGCACAGCAGGCCTTAGCCCTCATGGGCTGTTGCGCCACTGAGTTTGAGTTTATTCATTACTATATTTTAGGGTTCTCAGCAACAGATTTGTTATACTGTAATCACAAAGGACTTGTGCTGACGTGCTACAAAATTCTTACTTAACCCTTATTCTTACGTACTTAAGAACCTAATACAACAGTATATTTTGACCTTTGAGTAACCTTGGATCGGGGTGAATATTTTAATATGGTGAAGGCTCGTGCCAGTAGATTTATTTGTAAATTTTATATGCAGCCCAATGCCGAAATCTGTGAAAGAGTTGAAATCATTATAATAAAACATCTGAAGTTTAAATTGGACAGACGAGTTGAAAATCGACAAAAACTCTAAAGATGCGAGGTAATTCGACAGCGATTCTATCCTTTGAAGTCGCCGATTTTTCGTTAAATAGATTTTCAACAATATATATTTTGGGAATGTTTTGCATTTTGATTATTTTACTGTCATATAAAAATAACTGCTGAAATTTCCCTCAACAGTTTCACTTAATTTTCTAGAGCAATATATATTGAAATTGTTTTTATGCATCACATATTATCAAATTTTAGTTTCATATTGTAACCATTCTCAAACAATGAAATTTTATATTTACATCTTCTTTTTTACGAGCAAATATAAATGCAGTTGTTACATATTGCTCTTAATTTTATTTTTCTTAGTTATAGGAATACATAAAGTTGAATACAAACATCGTTATTTTTATTTTGAAGATGTTTTCTAAGTATTAGTAATTAACGAGTTTTTTTTAAATTTATTTTTCATAGCATGATTGTGAAGGACACAAGTTTTGGTCTAGAGAGTAAGTATTTTGGAAGTTTATATGATAAATACTCTGAAACGAGATTTTTCTTTTGAACTTAAAGCCAAATTAGCTAACAACATTCTAATAAAACAGGAAAACTATTTTATTTGTACAATTATTTTTTTACATTTATTTAAGAATTGCGTAATTTTTATAATGCACATTATAATTATAAATTTAGTAAATTATTATAAATTTTAATAATACACCGTAATTTTTAAGTAAATATGGAAAATTTATTCTACAAATAAACCCTTAGTGTTTTTTTTTCTATGAATAAGTATATTTATTTAAACAAAACACAAGTTAATTAATCTAAGTTCATTGCATATCGCTGTAGGTAGTATTTTCTATGTACTTACATCAAAGGAAAGGCAGCAAAGACAATATAACTTCAATTCTTTACAATATACTCTTGTTACGAGGACTTTCTGAAATTCCTTAATGTTTCGTTGATTAAAATATTTAGGATTTTTCTGAGCGACGTGAAAAATAAATTAGAGATTATTAATGGAATAAGGTGTTTTTTTTTTTACTTTGAACATATTTTTATTTTAGCATGAAATACTTAAAAACAAAATTATTTTTTAGATGTTCTACTATTGATATTGACGTCCTGTTTGACAGATTTGAGATTACTTCTCTAACATATAATCCGAAATTCGAGGTAATTGAACTTTCTTTTCATGCAATTCAAATATATTTTTCACACATGTATATATACACACACATTAGACGCTCACTTTATTATAACCACTGACAGTTTTATGCAAAGGATCTATTGCGTCACAGTTTTGCCACTAGAAGGATTCTAGATTAGGGTAAAAAAGAAAGCTTAGTTTCTGAGAGACAGTAGTATAGGGGAATTGCTTGTAAATGTATGACGAAAAATGTGATTTGACAGATTTCGAACGTGAGATAGTAGTAGGAGCTCGAATGCACGGTGCAGGTATTAACGAAATCGCGATATTTGTGAAATATTCATGATCAAATGACTGAAAAAGCATCAAGACTGGAATGTCAGGGAAAAGATTAGGCCTGAACGGTCAAATTGTGGTCATCACTGAGTAGTGAATGATCGTGCTATTGCTAAATGGAAAATCCCCCGAAATGTGGAACCCCCCAAAACAAACAAAATAGAATGTTAACAGTACAGAAAATTGCAGCTGATCTTAATTAAGGATAGTCTCAAAGTATCTCTGCGAGCACTGTTTGCCATACTCAGCATCATATGAGTTATGGAAGCCGAAGGCAAATAAGAACAGCGTTGCTGTTAAAGGAATGTTGAACAAAATCAAACGTCTATTTCCTCAGGAACACAAGGATTGGACAGTGGACAATGGTGAAACATTAATATATTCCATTGTTTCCCATTTTAAATTACATCTTGCAGATGGTCTAGTTTGGTAGAAACAGCAAGAAAACATAAGCCCTAAATGCATTGCAACAAAACTTCAAGCTGGTGGAAGCAGCGATGTTTAGGGGAATATTTTCCTGTCATGCTTTGGTTCTTTCATTTTATGTGCGAGACTATCTGAAAAAAAATTATACCTAAACATCGTTTCTGACCAGATACATCCTATAATACTGATTGTTTATCCTCATGGCACTCAGTCCAACCCCATGGCCAACAGGATAATGAGTCCTACCATAGTGAAACACGACAGTATAGGATTGGTTTAAAAACATAATGGAGACATCATTTTGTTGAGTTTGCCCTCATAACCCTTAGATATTAATCCTATTGAACATTTAAGGGAGTAAGCTAATGGAACCACCCGACTTCCAGACCCCCAACCATTCAATCTTACACTATTGCAAAGTGATGTTTTTCAGCTTGGTCTCAGTTTTCGTAAGTGGCCTATCAGCATCACATTAAGTTCATGCCAAGAAGAATCAAGGCTATATTCAAGGCAAAATGTTGCCCAGCGAGAAAAAGATGGGGTAATCATAATTAAGTGGCCAATCAGTGTGTATATATTCTCAATACAGAAATTGTGAAGTATTTTATTACTAATATCAATGAAACAGGATCATAAACATTGAACATAAGTATATCTTATATTGAAGGATCATATCCAAAGCATCAAACCAGAAAGAAAACTCAAAAATTTGACATGGATGAAAGAACACAATAATCATCGCAGACTAAGGACTGCTTTTATCGGGTTAAGCCAGCATTAGAGGCGAGACAACTTTCTTCCTTCTCTTTATAGTACTGAGAAAAATCCATATGATTTTAATGGATGGATTTTCTCAATCTATTATCACCTAGCAAAAACAGGCTCGTACAACATAAAATGCATTAAAAAAGATTACAGCATGAATCAACGAACAACTTATACTCCAAATGCAATGAACAACAAATTCAAAGCAGTGAAGAAGAAAGGTTTCATTACAACCTATTCGAGACACTCAATAATATATTATTAATATTATTAAAATAACAATAAATATAATATAATAATATTGTTATTATATAATTAATATTGTGAAAATAATAACAATAAAATAAAAATTATTAAAAAATTTAAATGATAGATGTATTTTATTATTTCTATGAAGCTGAAATTATCGTAATTTTTGTGCAGAGAAGAAATAATTTGAAAATGAACAGATTTTGGAAAACCATGAAAAACAAACAATGCATTATTTTTTCAATTTAAAGAAGAGAAACTCCGTAACCCGAAATCTCTTTCAAATCTTGTTTTGTTGCCAAGAAAATTTACCCCCCTCTTGATCGTTATAGGTACAAATATAGTAGTACACCTATGTCAGTGTCACTTTATTAAAGCAAGCTCTCTGTTACATATTTCATCTTTTTTAAAAATTCTAATTTTTTCAAGGAATGTGCAATTTGTATAAATTATTATCAAAAGACATACAAGTAGTCAAAATTATGTTTTAAAAAATGTTTTCTGAACCCCCTATGCGGAAAGTTTACTGTTACCGATGGAACTGTTCTTGAATCTCTCTAAAGAAGACTTGTAAAACGTTTGAAAGCAAATTTTTTCTTGGTGAGTTTTTTAGTAAAATGGTTCATTCAGATAAGTGTTTCGTAGTTTAAAAATAAGTGATTCTTTGTGGCGAAAAAAACCTTGTAAGGAACATATTCAATGAAGTATTGCAGATTTATAAGAAATGAAATTCCCTTAGAAGACACCAAAATTATATTAATCAAGGAAAAAAATGCAGCTTTGATAAAAAAAAAAGTATAATGAAAAAAGTACGCCGACTTTCAAGGTACATGGGCATTGATTTCAGTTAAACCTCTGCTTTGGTTGATATCGAGGTATGAAAAGTGAGCAAAGAAGTTTAAATTAATGAACATTTAATAAGAAATTATGCGTCATTATGATAAAAATGTTAAGTAGACATGAAATCTTTTTTCAAAACCTTCAGAAATTCTCTAGTGAAATAAAGAAACTTTGAATAACTCCTTTCTGATTATATTCAAAAAAGTACCCTTCTTTATATAAAATACTACTGAATCATGAAAACCAGAAATAAAAACCCTGGTTTTATAACATTACATTTAAATGCAGGAAGCTTTCAACAAGGAGTATAAAATTTGAAGAAATCATGTCTAAAAAATGCCGAAAAAAAAAAGATTCCTTTTATTCGACATTTTTAATTTATTAAGTCAAAATCTCTCTCTTTTTCGCTTCATGATTACTAACATGATCAAATTCCAAAAGAAAAATATCCAACTAAAAGATCAATAAATAAACTGAATACTTTTACAGTATTTGCTATTCAATAGGACATGAAGATACTTAAGATATGTTCTTTTCTGAAGATGAATTTCATCCTTAATTTATGCATTTCATTTTCAGCGTTTTATATTAATATTGCATATTCATTATTTATATTACATGATTTTTCAGGATGCTCGCAATATAAGCCCTCTCCTCCAAACAAATCCTAGTTTGGAGCGTCAGCCGCAAAACAATTGAGATTCAAATACAACACGTGTGTATTTAAAAACTGATGAGCGTCGTTAGCCAGACTTATCGCCGGAGGGCTAATCGAAATGCAGACGCAACACATGGGCATAATTATGATTAATAGACTACGTCTGATAAGAATTTTCAGTATTTAATATGTTGTGTGTAGTAACATGTTTAGTCCTTGATTGAATAATATATTAAAAGGGAAAGGCATTTTGAATCTCAAATGTATACAGAATGACGAGTATAAAATAAACTATCCTGTCGAGTATAAGAGAATAATTGTGGAAGACTTCAAGGGTAAGAATCTTATAGTTTACTGTAAAGAGAGGCTGGATCTTCAAACGATCCGAAAATGGCGACCAAAGTTCAATAAATGGTGTCAAAAAAGTGGATGAGTAGCGTAATCGTGGGTTAGGTTATCAACCATTATTTTCTAAGGAAGATGATGTTATATATGAACGAATTACTGATAGAAATACTAAGTGCTTGGTTGCTCACAGGATCCAGCATTTTAGTATACGGCCATGCAATGGCATCATAGATCTACCATCAGAAGAATTCAAACACCGAAAGGAAAGCTTCTTTCATTGGTGCGGACTGCACACACACACACAATGAGATTTTTAATACCATTTCAGAAGGCGACTACACTGCTGCATTTGAATAAATGCACATTGATGCGCATAACATGCTTTGAAATCAGAAAATAATGTGAAGATTGAATTAAAAGTTCAAATGTAGTTCTTGGTCTCTGAGTAAAATTCTCAGATTATAAGATCCTCATTTCCAGAAACCCATTATATAACTCTGTTGCAATGGTATTGTAAATAAATAAAACCAGTCAATGTATGATACATAATATATTTCATAAATACATTTTATAGTATGTACATCTTTAATGAGAAATATTTTGATCAATTTCGTTTTAGAATGAAAATTTTTCTCTTCAAATGCGGATTTTATTTAGTACAAAATATCACATTTAAACAAGCAATCAAATATGGTTTATTTTACTCTTCTATTTTTTTATTAATTATCTTAACTTTTAAATCTTAGAAAACTTGGAAATATTTAGTATTTTTTCACCAATCTTTGTTCTGGAAATATTTTTCTATGACAGTAAATTTTAGAATATTTTTCCTGATTTCAAATATAGCTATTATTATATTATACTTCCCATGGTTTAAATAACTTTTAATCTTATTGTTATTTTAAAAAAAAGTAGTCAAATCTTTAAGTCTTTAAAAAATTAATATTTATATGCTTTCTTATTTGTATTATTTACCCACGTTTTTACAAGCGGATTATAGTATTGCTCCAATTAGGGATATGTTTGCACCTATCTTTTTAGAATTTTTAAGTTAATGTGTGTGATGTATTAAACACTAATATAGTAAGTTATCCTTGTAGAGTTTGGAGATCTTCAGTGTGATTGGAGGATACTTAGGAATGTGGCTTGGAATCTCACTTGTAACTGTCTACGATTTCATTGGATCTGTAATAAGTTTTGCTCACAAGTATAGCATGAGATGGAGGCAGAATAAAAAGCGTAGTAAAATAGATACTTTCACTCATTACGATAGAAGATACGGTAAAGGTGATAGAATGTTATTCAAGGCTTAGATCAATCACAGAAAAACAAAAGCTGCACTGATTAGGTTAGATAAGATTACACATCAGTTTAACTAGCCCTGTATTTTTTTCGTATTCATTCACACTTCACATAAATTATCACATTTAATAATTGTTGAATATAACTTGACTCATCATTGCATTTTCGAACATTTAGATTGAAGTTTTTACTTTTAAAATCGCACGATCATTCAATGGCACACCATTTAAAGAGTGTTCTCACATCTTTGGATTCAAATTAGATCAATTATGTTGTTTTATTATAAGACCATACTGAATCCATATATAATTACTGCACGTATTATTTAATTCATCCTATAGCTATTTATAAAGCTTCTATCAATTTATTTGTATTCCTCCTTCATTGTTATTCAGTAATTTTATAATAAGGATCTTTTGGATGTTTTGACTTTTATATAGTGTTTTTTTTTTTGTACACGATGAAAACTATTTTAAGATTTAGTTTATGACGATATTTTTACTCTTTTGAGTGTAACACCTGCATCAAGATCGGAAAATTACTCATCCACTTTATATTTTGTTTATTTACACATTGTATATTTTGTCTCAAAATCTGGTTTTGATGTCACGTTAACCTGTATTATTGCGAGAAATAAATTACTTGATGTAATCTGAAATTTTGTATTTTATGTCGTGACTGAATTTTAATTGTGTTATACGTGAATGGACTTTAAAAAATTGTTTAGTAGAAAGACAAATTATTAGTTTGAAATTATCCTCTTACCGCTCATTTTTCAAAAAAAAAGAAGAAAAAAAAAGAGGGACATAAAAAGTAAGACTTGCACAGATAGTGTAGTGTATAAGATAACAAATGGATCAGACAAATGTTTTAGATTTAGATATGGTTACCAAAAGTCGAATTATCATCGTTGGCGTCTGGCGTTTTACTTTACAGCAAACTGATTGGAAAATATTCCACCCATTTTGCCCACTTGTCAACATTTTTGTTCTCATGGCAATATATTTGAAAATTACAGGATTTTTTTCAGTTCGACTTATATCCAGTTTTTGAATTTTGGGTGAACTTTTGAAGAAAAAACGCACTCTTGTGGCTTATACACGGATCGGCTTATATTCGGTAATATGCGGTAGATTTTGATTTGGAAAAATTTTAGTAATCTTATGTACATAAATTACTGATCATTAAAAATATATGTCTTATTAATTATCTTTTGAAAATTATTACGTATTTAATGTCATGATAAATTATGATAGAAAATCGATTACTTAATGAGTTATTTCCAGGATTTGTGTGAATGAAAGCATTTTTTAAAAATAAAGTCTTGCCATTAACTTTGAAAATGTTTCAATAGTGAAGTTGAAATATTTTGAGACAAATGATCAAAAGGTAATATTCTTTTATAAATTATTATCAGTTAAAAAAAACTTCATGGAATTTTATTGAATACAATTGAATTTTAAATATAAAAGTTGTTTTCTATTAGTGTAATTAAATGGTCTCTTTAAAATTTTTAAGCAATCTAAATATTTATAAATTATACTTCGATGATGTTGTGTCATCCTTATATAAATGGAATTTTTACAGTCAAATCAAATATAACATCGTAATCAATAAAAATAACATATACTATTATAAACTTGCCTTAATAAGCACTTACTGAGAGTGGATTAGGAAAATTTTTCCATGTTTTGATATATACTTTCAATACCTTATTCTTAGTCGATATTTAATTTTTTATTGTAAAAATTGTTAAATAATAAAACTGATTTTTCTGCTCAATATTTTTGTTTATCTTGGGAGCAAAGAAATAGAATTCTTTAGAAAAACAGCAACGTTAAAAGTAGTATATCATCATCGCAAACAGCTTTCTGAAGAAAAGTCCAATACAGAGCTTGTGAATTTATTCGAGAGGTTTCCAAATTATTATCGAAATAACAAATATTAAATAAGCTTTTTGAACTGCATTAGCTTCAAAACAAATAAATTAGACATATTATTAACTGTCACTGCAAAGAGGTTAATTTATTTTCATGAATTGAACAATAAAAGGTAACATAATGCATACGTAAACCTAATATTCAAAGCCTATTGAAATTAAGTGCTCAAATCAACTGGTTGATTTGAACGTATACTTTGTTATGCATAAATTCTCTTACTTGTTTGTATAATTGATGAAATAAAATAATGTCAAAAGACAATGGAACACAGTTTTTTTTTTATTAATGAAATGAAAAAGACACATCTTTTTTAAATAAGAGTACAACCTTTTCAATAATTTCAGATGGAATTATCTGACTTGTTCTTTGGTTGTAAATTATGAAAATGACTTTCAAGAGCAAGCATTGTTCTGTTCGAATTACGTGGTTTGAAAGTAGAAATGTCAATGAACAACAAATGATTATACATAATATTTTTCTACATAAAGATATTATAATTCGATTACTTTTCTAACTAGATTTTAAAAGCTGGTGTATCACTTGTTCAAAGTTACAACAAATATTTGAAAGAGCATTTTGATAAATGGTTGGAGTGTAAAGTAAAGTTTGCATTTTTTTTTTTTATCTGAAAGTGGCTTGAACAGCATACACGATGAGATATGCAGCTTAAGAATTGTATAATGGTTTCAATACATGAAATGAATACATGTTAGCAAATGTAGTAAGCTTCATACAGAAACATTACAGAGAAATTGAACACAAAGTAACAAAAAAACAATTTCAGCAGTTAGTTAATGCGAGGTACATATTCTATAGGACATCAACAATGTTCCTCATTCTCTCCATTGGTAGTAGCTTTCTCAAGTGCAGGGGAAATGTCCTTTGCAGAATCATTGTCCTCTTGTGGCGAAATGACAGGGGAGGCCTCTTGTAAATCTAACTTTTTGAGGTTGGCAGTCTCTCCATTGCAGGGGGTAGTATCAGCTTGTGGCTTGTCATCCTCTTGAATAGAAGAATTTTCATCTTCACAAAGAGGAGGCATGTTTTCAGGAGGTGCCGGTGAAGAAGGCTGAATTGGACTCTAAATAAACAAAAATAAAGAATTCAGTTTCAGGAACACATAATATTTTCTTGTTTGGCATTATACAGTGTTATTCATAATTCTCTCCAAGGTCTCGGAGTGCTGTAGTAAAAAAAACTAAGATGAGAATACAATAAAAAAGAATTTATGAAAGAATAGGGAAAAAAAATCAAGCTTTCTTTACATATGTAGAGTTTCTCAACTCCTCATTCTCGTATGCTTTACATTGCGATCTGCGCGTGCGCGAGACCTCCAGCAATTGCGAATATTGCTTACTCGCGCAGGCACCTAAGATGCAATCTGCGCATGCGTCAGCTTTTCACCTCTGGTGACCCCACGCATTCAATTAATTCCTTTTATGTAAATTGGGTAGAACATGATTGTTGCATACATATTTATTTTAACATTACAGTATAACATGCATTCCTTTCATATAAATTTTCAACCCCAACCCTTACAAAGTGTTTTTTTTTTCCATTTCCATGTATTTTGTGGTTGTATTTTGTTTTCTTATGTAACTGCTGTTTTATTTGTGTAATTTTATTCTGTACTTATTTATCGTTCGCCTGCTCTCTGGGGATACTCTGTAGAGTTTCTCAACTCCTCATTCTCATATGCTTTACATTGCGATCTGCGCGTGCGCGAGACCTCCAGCAATTGCGAATAGTACTTACACGCGCAGGCACCTAAGATGCAATCTGCGCATGCGTCAGCTTTTCAACTCTGGCGACCCCGCGCATTCCATTCCGACTACACACTTCCCTGGCAGCACACGCGTCCCTCCGAGAGCAGTTACCGAACATGAAATAAAGCAAGTCATCTAAATCTGAAAACATCGCCTCGTTCATTAATCATCCTGTCTCCCACACATACCTTACAGGTGTTCGCATATGGAACCCTTGGTCACACGGCATACATCAAAACGATAGACCAGCACCTGCCTCACTCTCTCAATTTAGTACTATCAACGCTATTGACAGCGTGTGTTATCCTTTCCTTGTTTTTCGTGTTATCTGAAAACTTGGTCTGTAACATAAGACCCAAGTTTTCGTACCCCTTTTACCACGTGGTGTAGTAGAACTATATGAAAGAATAACACGTGCTGTCAATAACGTTAATAGTATCTTGTTGACTAGAATGAGGCAGGAACTGGATTATCGCATTGATATATACCGAGTATATATCTGATCAGTATTGATCAGATATATACACAGAACCCCTGTCTAGGACAGGTGACACTGAACAATACTTGATAGGTATTCACACACAAAACACCTGTCAAGTAAGTAAGCAAAACTTGAATTGTTTCTGTATGCTTTCAAATGTACTTTTTTGCTGTATACGTCTTAGTTGTTTTAGTACAACGCTCCGAAAAAAAACCTTGGAAGGAGTTATGAATAACTCTGTAGTTTGCTTAATAAATATTTTGTAACTATTTATAATTTCAAAATTGGCAGAAGATGGAGGAAACATCTTTATTGATAAATATTATCAGTAACATTAAAATAATAGATATCTGAAAATCCTCGATGGTATAAATGCATTAAAATTTTACAAGACAAATATGTGTGAAAAAGATACAAAGAGAGATAAATGACACATTATTAGAAAATTTTAAAAAATCTGGTAGGAACCAGCGAAAGATTAAAGGAACAAAAAACCAAGAAAGAGAAAAAAAACCACATTTTAACAGAACATGAATGAAAATGAAAATATCAGTAATCATCATCATTCTATTTAATTTGCATCATTTATTTTTTTAAATTGTAATATAACAAATAAAAGAAAAGTTTTAACTTAGTCATTCGGTATATAGTATAACTGAGATATACAAAGAATTTTACATAATTTGTATAGTAAATGATATGTAGATTAACATATAATTTTTTTTTTAAATAAGTGTTACTCTAGAATTTATTAAAAATTAAATTAAACTAATTCATGCGTCCCCCCCCCCCCCGTAATAAAGATTCATGTAACGATCTAATTGGACTTTCTCCTTATGCTATCCATTTTGATAAAACATCAATACTTTATTGATTCCAAATATGAGTCCTGTAATTCAGACTGAACTGATAAAGTCTCCTTCTAGTGCATTTTTAAATATATTTACTATCATTTAAACGTAAAATGCTAATAATCTGAAAACATTGATCATTTTCATCCACCATAGTTATTAAAATTTTTTTTATTAATAATATTATATGGAGTCGTATAAAATACATCTTCCGAAATATATCTAAGCTTTTACACCAGATAAATATGTAATTATATCAAGAGAGATTTTAGAATAACTATGATATGCATTTTTTTTATTTGATATCTTAAAACTGGTTTTGAATAAGTTAAGCTAGATCAAATCGAAATATAGGAAAGAAATATGAATAATGATGCAGAATCAGGGGCGTATCTATCACCGTATCAATGATACGGGGTCCCCAAGCTACAGGAGTGTAAGGAAAAATTGTAAAATATTAAGGAGGCCCCAAAAGGTCCCCCCCCCCAAATTTTTGATATAGGGCCCACTCAGGACTAGCTACGGCAGTGTGCAGAGTGTTTTAAAAAGGAGACCATAACTCTAAAATGGCTAATTCCGATATAGGAGACAGATAGAACAGGGAAACAAATGGTATGTGTATTGGGCAGGTCATAATATTAAAAAAAGAGAGAGAGAGGAAAAATACTAATTATCAAATTAGCTACAACTTTGTACAATAGATGGCGCTGCAAGGAAATATCACCACGCATAGATGTGGTATGATGCAAGAAAACAATGGAATTTCAAGCCACAACTTTTCCGGAAATGTATTCACATGTTTGATAATGAAATGTTGTTGTTCATCTAATATATAAAATTTCTTTCTGAAAAATCCTCTTTTAAAGGATCTTCAGGAAAGAAAGTGCAAAGATCTCATATACGAATATAGAAATCAATCCCTATATTAGTTTTGGTTATTTCGAAATATTTCATATCGATAAATCTTCACACAAGGAATGCGAACAAAGTAAAAGTTGGGCAAAGTTAAATGCCACTCATACAACACATGTAACCCAAAGATACCTATTACGTCTGCAAAAAGTCCAGTAGAAGTCTATCGCCATTTTTTTTTATATATAAAAGAGATATCTACAGGAAGTACGTTGTGTTGTATACGCGCGCGTATATTTTTGTGGTCGGGTTCAGCTACTAAGTGTCTAGTGGATCCTGACTCTACAACATTTGAAGAATGATACAAATTGATAAAAAAGTTTTGATTTTATTGTTTTCTTATGAATGAAAGCCGTTGGAAGAATGATACCTTGGCTGGATATTACACCACGAATGGTAATATTAGGGGAAACATTGATTGCACAGCTACCGTTTACTACTCGGAACCCCAAATTTGATAGCAAAATCGAGCAGAATTTGAATATTTACCATCTTAAGATGCATAGCGGAATTGATATGGTACCTCTATATTGGATTCCATATCTCAAAAATCGTCGATCAAAATTGAGGCAAAATTGTTCTGTTGGGTCATTTGAAGAGCAATATTTTTCAGTAAAGAAATTCAAACACAAAGATTAGAAGAATTGTAAAAAATCATCTGTAAGGTTAAAAATTCCATGTGGATTGAAAAAAAATGAAAATTCCATTTGAATTAATTCCTATCAAAATTCCAAATTTGTACAAAGATCTTCAAAAACAAAACTAAGAACTTAAACTAATCTATCTTCATCAAATATGTATTTATAGCTCTAAATTTAAGAAGAATAACAAATATAAGACACTACATGAGGTAATCATAGCATATTAATATAGTTAAGAAAAATAAAATGCAAGTAGCAACTACAACAATAAACTAAACCTGTAACAAGATTTAGTTTATCAATATCCACCATCAGTGATCTAGTTAATTTTTCATTAAAAGCTAATTTGTCTTATTGTTTCTACTGCCGAGTACATAGCAAACAAGGTTATACAAAGAATGCAGCTGTCTTTTCAGTTCCTGCTTATTTTCATAAACATCGAAGAATGACCATTGGATCACTGAGAAGTAGAATATATCGCACACAAAATAATATAATCTAAATTGATGTATTGAAAAAAGAGAACATATCACAAGGCATGCGTAACCATTTGGCTGAAAGTATAACAGAAAAAAAAGGAAAAGTTTGTTTAATCTTTCTAAGAATACCAATATAAATTTATATATCTATTTATATAGATCAGTTATTTAATATATTACACGAATATAAATGAAGATCAGTTGTTATACTGAGAAAATTATAGATAATTTTTATAATTATCTATTACCATTTAAATGAATTATCAATAAAATTAAATCTTGAATAAATAAGAAGAAATAATATTCTAAAATATAGGAAAGAAAGCAAACTAACTACAATCAAAATGGAAGAAAAAGAAGGAAATTTTTAGCTTTATGCGCAGAAATTTTGGAAGATAATTTAACATTAAATGGCATGTGTCAAGTTTTAAATTAATGTATAAAAGTTTACCTTCTTATTTCATTTTCAAAACTTATACTAATTTAAAGCTATATACACAACTTATATGAATAATATGGTTAGTATATATGCACATAATATATTATATATATAAAAATCTGATATACAACTATACATACTCCAATCTCAGATCCTCCATGACTGCTTCCCTTTTCTGAACCAGATCTTGATATAATTTTTGGAGTTGCCTTTTCTTTAAAATGCAACTTTTCACTTTTAATTACTACATTTCCTCCTCCAGGTTTGTGCTTTGCATTTTCCAAAGATCCAACTTTTGAAGTGGCTTTTGACTTAAAGTCCAATTTTTCGCTAGCAACCTGAAAAAATCATAGACATATATAACAATTGCAGCTCAAGAAAATAACGTAAGCTACTTTTGAAACAGCTATGCCAAATTTTTTCTACAAGGCAGCAACTAATTTCTAACACCTTGACAATATTCTAGTACAATTTTATTTAAAATTTTTTGATGGAACAAAACAGAGTAATTTTTTGGATCATCTGTTTGCTCTTTGTTTGATGTTTAGTTTTCTTACCGAAATATTCAATAAATTGATACCTTAATTTCAAAGAGTTTCTTACTAATTTATTTCGAAAATATAGCGATTACAGAATGATTACGAAAATAATCTTATTTCTGCTTTCATTACATCATCAATTGATAAGTTTTTTTTTAAAATTTAAATGACACCCACCAATGTCCTCTTGGACATAAGGCGTCTTGCAGTCCAGTACAAAACAGTAAGTAAGAGTAGTAGTAAGAGTAAACAGTACGCTAATAAGAGGGAGAAAGAGGCATCCAAATAGATGCTCTCCAGTAATTGTCACAGAATTATAGAGGGCAGAGCGGAGAATCAGGCAGGCCAGTTTTAAACAGATGGGCCTGGAAATAATCATGTCTCCTGATGACTCTAAAATACGCCACTCCCTCCACCCTAAGGAGGACAGAATGTTGAGCACTTCTCTGGCCATCGAGTTGACAAGACCAAGATTTACCATCAGCCATCTCTTTAAGATTGGATATTATTTTCTGATGATTTTTATCCCTGATAAGTCGCTTGGCGTTCCTAAGAGGAATCGGTAAGACAAGGTGGATGCAGCGCTGAAGCTTCTTTGGCCAACTTGTCGGCTTGTTCATTTCCATGAATGACGCAATGGGAAGGGATCCATAGAAGGACGACCTTTCTTCCAGTGCTATCAATTAATAAGTAGCCCATCAATTTTACTTTTTTATGGCTTTGTATTTTAGAAAAAAACATTTACGAATATATGGGCAAATAAACTATTATATATGATGAAAGCAATAATTAATATTTACAATACGAATAATTATCACTATTCTGCTAGGAATATTACGAATAGTTACATACGAATTTATATATATCAGTACTTAAATTAAAACACACCCGTTTCCATTATATTTATAAATTCCAGATCACACTCCTTCTGTATAATTTGAATTATATTAAATTTTTTTAGAAATTATGCTAGGCAATCAATGTTGTTCACTATCCAATCTGAAACAACTTCTTAATTAATAATATTGTTTTTAAAATACATAAAATGTTAAAAATTGCACTCAAAACTGCACAGATGAAATAAACTTTAAAACCAGAAAAAAACCTTACTCTTTCCTAAAACTTAAATTCGAATAGTTACCCATACTACCTCACGCAAGAACATTAAAAAATTTGAAAATATTCAACTGAAAAATATAAAGAGATGCATTTATCTCTTCAACATCTAGAATTCTGTAATACTGTAATGAAAACTGTATTTAAAAATTAATTTAAGAATGCATAAAATTGTATTCAACCAACTCTTCTACAGTATGAGTGGTTAGATAATTATTTATCAATCTTCCTTTCGAGATATCTGTATCTGGGGAGTCGATCTCTTAGCCAAAGTACACCTAACTTTTTTTACACGGTAAATACGTTTCTTAGAAAATCGTATTAAAAAAATCGTTTAAAAAAATACATCAATATATGGGATATGTTCCGCAACTTTAAAAATTCGTGTAAGCTGAAAAATCCCTAAATATTTTCAGAAAAACTGTGCAAAAAAAGTAATAATAAAATCCATGTTACATATTTATAAAACAAAATTAATTCATTTTTATTACAATTTTTTTTTAAATTAGCGTATAGCATAAATTCAGTCTATAAGTACATACAATACATAAGAATTCAATATGAAATTTGGAATAAAACTACTAACAACTATTCATCGCTACTTGATAGTAAGCGTGCACGTTTATTACGAACTGCATCAGTAGATATGTCAAATATGTCTCTCACAACTGGCGGTTTTGATTCAAATGAAGAATTTCTTTATTAACAGCGTCTGTTGGTTTTTTTTTTTTTACGAAGTTTTTATTAAGGGTTTTTTTTTTTTTTGGTTTTTCAAGTTGCTTATATAATTCTTGATATGCTGCTACACAAAACTTAAGATAACGTTGAAATTTTGATGCATGTTCTATTTCAGATCATGAGTAAGAAAATACTGCTTCATACTTATAACTAATTTCAAACCCTCGCGAATTAAATCAGCTGTTAATAGTTAAACTTCACCTTCGAATTAGTCATTCCCGATTTCTTTATCATCATAAACCGTAACAAATTTCATCAAATTGTCCTCATCCAAAGGACACGAATCCCCACATTTTTTGGGATGCGTGCATCGTGTTATTTCAAAATCGTGTAAAAAAAAAAAGACTTTGTGGTGTTATCTTAATCTATTGCTATGAAAGTGCTTAGCTCTGTACAGGAGATGAGAGATCATTTATCTTATGGTAAAATAATTTCTTCCTGCAAAAAAAATTTAGTGTAAGACGACGAAGAAAGTCGTTCACATAATGAGAATAATTCTCACTTTCAGATTTCCACCTCCTGGTTTGTGCTTCAGATTTTCCTTAGAACCAATCTTAGATTGAACATTTTTGAAATCAACTTTTTGAGTAACTATCTTCTTATCCCCTCCGCCTGGTTTGTGAGTAGCATAATCTAAAGATCCGACTTTAGATTTCGCATTCCATTCGAGTTTTACGCTTTCCACCTGAAAAGAGAATCACAGGAAAAGTAACATTTCATTCCAGAAATAATGATCAATGTTAAATTTTTATTCATTAAGGAGTTTCAAAACTTATTAAAATGATTATATATATTTTTTAAAAACAAAAAATCTAAGTCATTCCCTCTTATTTTACTACTACATAAAACAACATAAAAGTTTTGTTTATTTCAAGTTTCATATCAGACGTAATGAAGCAAACCTGAATGAGTTCAGTAAAAATAAATACACTATATAATATTATATTGAGTGTGTTACAGTATGTTACGCTTAAGTAATTTAACATTTTTTTTCTGAAGAAATATCTTGGACTGAACTACTATTACTAACAAAAACTATTATTAATATTAGAAATATAGCGATCAGAATTCTTTTTTTTAAGAACAAAATAAGCGTAGGTAATGCATTATATTATCTTTCACTCCGAAAAACAATAACAACAAAAAACGTTAAAGAAAAAACGTTGCAACCATTTTGCACATTTGATTATTTAATAATTATTGAATAAGTAATAACTGATTAACTGCAACATGGTAAATTAGAAGAATGTAATAATAGTTACTTTAAATCTTTTTTTCAACTATGTTTGAAAATTAGACTACGTTTCATAGTTTTTATTCCAAAAGTCATATTAGTTTCTATTTTTTCAAGGGAATAATTTATTCTCTAAGTGTGGCATTTTTTATACTTATTCAAGTTAAGCAGTGTGGATTTCTAATAATTCTTTATTATTTTAATATATTTTATACTATTCAATGACTTATTAATCCATTTATCTATGATGCTATGATTCGTTATGCACCGCCTTCATACCTAAAAATTCACGGAAGTTTCTTTTATTTTTTCTATTATGAGTGGATTTTTTTAAAATTTTTTTACCAGATATAAAATCTGTAAGCAATTTTAACATAATACATTCATTTGCGAAAATGTTAATATCAATAATATTCTACAAAAAAGGTATTTTTGTGATACCTTTTTTTCACCGCCTTTTGGCTTGTGAGTAACATTTTCCAATGATCCTATTTTAGATTTCACATTTTTGACTTTTGGCGGAGGTGCATTTCCAACAGGTGCTTTTATCGGAGGTATTTCTGAAATGAAAATAAACACATTAAAACAATCTCATTTCCGGTACAATGATTTAAAATTAAAATTAAATTAATCCTAACCTTTGTTCACTGTCAAGTGTTCAGATTTTTTAGTAATTTTAATTTGTTTTATTATATTTTTTACAAACCAATATTCAGTTATAAAATCAGCTTATTTTATAGTTACTATAATAATTAAAATCATGCAGTTTCTTACAAATTTTTAGAATATTGAAGTGGAGCTTTGTAGTGTAAAATTAAGTTTCATTTCAGAATTATATAATATTATTTTAACTGTCTGAGAGAGATAAATGTATGGCCTTCACACGGGCATTGCAATGGTAAGCGAATTTTCTGCATAGAAACAAAAGTGAACTTTAAACGCTATTAGGATTTTAAATTGTAAAGTGCTCGTAAAATCATTTATCGCATATTGGAACAAAAGCTAACAAAACTTTTTCGGAAACCGAATGCAAATGGTGACTAAAGTCACAACAATAATAAAATTTAACGATTCAAATTACGCACTGACCAAAGTAAATTACTCTTGAATTTGTTATGCATTTTGATTAAAACTATTTTTATAGAAAATATTTTTATGCTAGATAAATGAATGCTGGTGCAGCATATGGATAGCAATTAGTGACATCTTTTCAATTGAAAAATTTTTTAAAGCTGGAATAAGAAATTTAAATCAGATTTATTTTGAAATTACCAATGTGTTTGTGTAAAATATTTAATTTTTTAAAATTTTTGTTATCTTTTTCTCTTTTGAAAGGCTTGGATTTCTTATCTCTGATTTTCTTTTGAAGCATTCAAATGTGGTGGAGATTTTTCCTAATTCATAAGACAATTTCATAATAAAAATAGTCTCATGTACACAAATACCGTATTTATTCGAATTTAAGCAGCACCCCGAATTCACGGCAAGTTTTTGTGAAAAATGAAAAATAGTGTATAAAGGTTTATCGATGTTCAATTTTATGAAATTAAAATAAATTTAAAATGAGAGCTATTAAGAAGGGAATAACTAGTTATTCTACCAGTATTAAAAACTTTTAAATACATACATGAACCTGCACTTGCTCTAATTGTCCCATCCAGGGAATATTTTTTACTTCGATTCTAACCCGCATCCGATTTTTAGTAGGGTTAACATTGGAATAAAGCTGCTGCTTAAATTTCGAGTAAATACAGTAACTTGAAAGGCATATAACTTTAGCAGTAATGTAATAAAATATGAAACAAGGACTAACTCTTTTCAACAGCCGAGGTGTTCCGAGAAGTAGTTGTAGAGCTAGATCGAGATGGAGCCTTCTCAGGCTGACTTGCCTTCGCAGCATTGGGCTTTGAATCCTACAGAAAAATATTGACTTAATAAACAAAACATTATATCATGCATTTTAAAAATTTTAATGTTTAACGTAAGAGAATTTTAATCTAAATTTAAATAAGAAACAGAAAACTATCAACAAATGTAAATTTTGACTTCAACAATTATACCCCATTTTACTTTTGATAAGTCAAACATTATGTTACATGTCAAAAGTTAGAGACATAAAAATGTCATTAGTATGAAGGTTTGTAGTCATATAATATATAAATAATATTTTTATTGTGCATACAGATGTGAAAAAAGTAATATCTAATTGGCATAAGAATCCAATAAATAAATCATAATGGGAAAATAATCCAAGAATACTGTTTTTTTGTCATAACAAATTGTACATATCGTCACAAAATTGAAATAAATTCCTAATACTAAAAAATAATTTAGAATTCTTATTTCATATCCATCCCCATTTTCCAAATCTTAGTTGCATTATAATTCTCCATAAAAATATGTAAACGTAATTAGATGCTTCATATCAAACCCAGAAATTAAAATTTAAGTAAGAAAAATTGAATCCTTTTTTTTTTTTTTACCGCAATTGTACTCATATTTTATTTGAAAATTAACGTATAAAACATCAAAGAATTCCGCAAACTACTAAATTTTTCTAAAGTATATTTTGTGAGCTCTTAGAAAGAATCATTCGAGAAACTAAAATGCTCGTTTTGTGAGAAAATATTTTCATCATTGAGTATAATTTCAATTTCGTCTGAAAATGGTTGAACTATATAAGATCAAACTATTCATTGATTAATTGATTTTTTTCATCCTTTTGAATTTTAGACAGATGAAACCCAAAAGCAAGTGTGGAAATAGTAATAATATCTTTCAATTCCTCCCCCACTTTTTTGTCAAAATTTCTAAGCAGATTCCAAAGATATTTTTTTATCAAATTATTTAGTTTAAACAATTAGTTCATCATATATTTGTTTATTTGTTGTCAAAATGGTGATAAATTTATATGTAAAAGTTCAGGAGTAAAAATTGTATATAGATAAAGTTAATCATGAATTTAAGTTTAAATTAAGGACAAAATATAAAACTAATAAATATTTCCTTCCTTTATTTCCAGGAAGGAGAAAATTTTAATGAGTCATTTCAATTTTGCTGAATAGCTCTTTCTCGCAACCGAGAATATTATTATAAAATCTCTTTCTCTCTCTATTATATTTAGGAGCATCACCGTTTTATCAATATTTTGATAGAAATGTTAATTTATTAGCGATACTTTTTATTCTCTTCATTGTGTATCGATTTGCATCATTTTTCCTTTTTGATTAAATAAACATGTCTGTACTTTTTCAATAAAAACACAAATACAAACATTTTTTTCCAAATATAATTTCATTTTTTAATTAAAAAAATGCCCAACGTGTTCATTTCTTTAGATCTATTTTGCTTCTTGATGTTCATTAAACTTTTTATGGTTTAAAGTATAATCTCAATTTATAATTTGTTTTGTAGACGTAGTCTTAATAAAGTAAATAATATGACATATATTGATATGTAGAGCATGTAAATAAAAAAAAAAATACTTTTGGAATCTGAATGTATGAAAGTGCAAAAGCACGCACGCACACAACTGTTCTCAGTGATTTTAGTTTTATAAAAGTATTAATTTTAATAACAATATTGCAATTAAAGCTATTCTATTAATTAAAAAAGTTTTTTTTAATTATAATTTGAAACACAGCACTCTAAAATAATAGAAATAAAGTTTGAAAAAAATATTAACATATGTATATATAAAAGTATAAAATTAAATAAGAAGAATTTTTGTACATTCCATTATCACATTAAATTTAAAACTACAATTTTTATTTTAAGGCAATTAGCTTCAATCTTTCATATAAATCACCAATAAGGGAATAAATCACATGCACCTTTGTTGCATTAATTTTACTGAAACATTAATTTTATTGAAAATGTACCCTTAGAAATCGTCCGCGAGGGAGAGTTTTTTGTATGAAGCTCTCTTCAAATTTAATCATGGCGCAGTTTATGAGTTTTCAGAATCATTTTTGAAGTAAAATATTCATTAAAATGAGATGCTGTAGAATTGAAATGAACATATTGCCTACAATTTACAGGCTTAAAAAGTATGCAATGAGTGTTTTTTTATGGCTTGCGATCAAAGAAAAAAAAAACGAGGCAATAAAAGAAAAGTAACTGATTGAAAAATCGAAGGTAATGTGATTAGGAATTTTTTTTATGTACCAGGGGAGTCCGAGAAACTTCAATATGGCAGAAGACTTGAATCACGTCAATATATCTTATCTAAATATGGTACTAGTTTAGTAATTGTCAAGTCAGAATGTCCATATTTGCATTTTTTTTTACTCTCTAAAAATAACATTTTGTTCCGAAGAGAAAATTTGTTTTCAATATCTGAAAGGGGAAAAAATTCTTTTTTGTTCGTATATGAAGTATATATTAGATTTATACCCTAATTCTCTTGAATATTTAGTTTTTAATGATACAAGCATTTTTTTATTTCGTTTTTTTTTTTCTTTGTTATTTCTGTACAAACGTAAAATGATGAAAATCAGAACTTGAAACACATCTTCTGAAAAAAGAATTTCAAAGAATCAAAGTTTTCCGTATTAACAGATTATTATTGCTTGTGTTACTGCTGTTTTCCTATTATTAATTTTTTTGATTCTGTATGGTCAGAAGTAAAATATAAAAGAAAATTAATAAATAGAATGCATAAATCATGTCAGCAAAGGCTCAAAAATCTTTAATTATTCATAATATATTTTTCTATGGCTTATATTATTCTTTAAAAATTTTAACAATTTTAGAGCCCATGAAATCACGTTACAAAAATAGTTAGTAGTTAAAAATGCTAATTTTGATTATAAATTTAGATGGAAATGCAATTTGCTTTTAGATTTATGTATACAAGAAAATTTGATTATGAACTAAAATTTCCTTTAATTTTCTTCTTGTTCGAGTTAGTGTCAAAAGTTTTCAAAATATTTTACTTCGTGTTAAATGTGAAAAAATAGATCACTCCCTTATATTGCTAACATCAAGCAATGTAGACTAAAATAGAGTTAAATTACGAGCGTTAGAATTACTTAAAGAATATTTCAATTTTTGGCTAAAAACATATAGTGTTGAATTCAGATTTAGTATTATGTGCTTCTTTTCTTATACAGTTTTTTTAAATTAAAATTTTATTGTCATTTTCTAGGATACATTTAAGTATTTCGCACACTAATTTCAAATATCGTTTTTTTAAAAATAACCCAATACTTTTGTTTTAGAACCTAGGAAGTAAGTAATTTCGTATTTTGTAGTCACATTTTAAAGCTTCTATACACTAAAATGTTATTTCCTTAACTTTATTACAAAAACCTCACAGTCCCACTTACGTAAAAAGTAGTTCATGGATTTCTGACCTTTTATTTTTAACTATATATTTTTTTGTTAATTTTTTATACTTAAAAACTTATAATCCTTCAACTTCATAAAAAGAATGATCAGAGTTATACTTTTAGTTTACATAATTAGGTGCATATTTTGAATATTTTGTTTATCTTGTATTTGATTATTTTACTTATATTTAAATATTGCTTAAGTTATATCACATCATAAAATACTGACTTCCCATGATTTTGTTTTTAAAGTAAAGGAGATGATTCCTTTTTGACAAAATCTATAGATATAAACTATGTTTTACAGCTTAAAAAAATAGAAACTAACTACTAACACAGTTATATTATATATTCCAATTATGTATAAGTTATGAATGAGTTCTAAAATGTAGAATGTTCACAATACATGGGGAAATCTACCATAAAGCATATAATTTTTGTGAATTAAATATGTGAGATTCACACATTGACATTTTTTATTATTTCAATAGCGCATTTGCATATCTCTTTATCTCTTTCAAACGAAAAAAAAAAAAAAAAAACGATATTGCTATAATATTATAAATTTCCAATGAACATAGAAGAATATTTTGTAATTTGGAATATTATAAAATATCTAAAGTTTAGCTTTTCAAAAGAATTTAAAACTTAAAGCAAAATTCGTACACTGATGACTGTACACAATACTACAAAAAAAAATCTTTGTGAAGAACACTTTATAAAGAAAAAAAGCATATCTTACCTGTGTCTTTTTGGTTGCAGAAGTAGCCCCTGTTGGAAAAAACGAGAGATTAACTATGTAAAAAAATATAACAAAGTGCATATATAGATAAGTAACAATCTTTTTAAAAAAAATGAATATTGGAGTTAAAATAATGAAAATAATTAGACATTTGAATGGAAATAAATTTCTTCATTTTTTCCTTGATCTTTTTCTAATTAACCAACTTAACTTTTTTTAACCTATTTTATTCAATATTGGTTTTATAAATAAATATGTTGTATATATATATATATGTGTGTCTGTGTGTGAGTGCGAGAGGATAATTTTTACAGACACCAAAGGGCCAAAGAGAACATTCGCATCTTTTTCTGTTTAACGAGAGAACGACTTAAAGAGAAGAGCTGGATGGTCAAACCACTAGAAGAAGTGGTGTTGCATTTGTTTTGTTTTGATTCTACAAATGCGAGAAGGCCCTAAGTGATTTTTTTATGTTAAAATAAAACCGTTTTATCGGACCTGTGTAGTCATTATTTTGCATCTGTGTCATGATCTTTCAAATAGTTCAGAATACTCTTCCTCTCATATATATATACTATACTTCTGTTTAAAATAATAATAATACAGTATTTCCCTGGAAAATAAGACTTAATTGAAAACCAAGCCTTAACAAGATTTTCTAGGATGCTTGTAATATAAGCCCTATCTCCAAACCAGCTATATTTAAAATTGCCCGCAGGACGTTTGTCAGACATTGCTGAATGACCAGTCGAAGCTCATATACAACGCATGGGTATGTTTAATAACAAAACAGACTTGACTATGACTGATTAGAATCTTCAATATTGAATTCGTCGTGGTTGCAACAGATGATCAGCACTTGACCGAATAAAAAATTTAAAACCAATAATATACTTTTGTGTGCTAAAAGAAAGATCTATTCTGTCAAGTATAAGAAAATAATTATAGAAGGCTTCAAGAGCAAGAATATTAGAGCTTTCTGCAAAAAAAAAAAAGTTGGATCTTTGAATGACGCAAAAAGCGATCAGAGTGCAATGGCTTCAAACAGCAGGTCGTCGAAGGAAGGCTTCGCTATTCGTCATTACTTAATTTGAAATATATACGTATAAGATATATGCAACTGGATTACTTTGAGAGAAGAGCAAATAATTTGGTTGTTTGCAGAGCTGATATCAAAATATTCGCTCTTGCAATTGTCACCATAGACTTATTGCCAGAAGAATACAAAGCATCACATAACTGGAAGGATGGCTTTTTTCGGCTAAGCGAGCTGCAAAGAGCATTATAATGCTGTTCAGGCTGTTCAATGCTGTTGACTTCATTTGAATACATGTACATTTGGGCGCATGAATAAGTAAATAAATGTGATTCTTGATTAGGATTCAAATGTAAGATATCGCACGTAAGAAAAATAAGACACATCCCTGAAAATAACCCTTAATATGTTCTTTGCAGCAAAAACTGATGTGTATAAAACCAGGTTTTAGTTTTGGAAAACACGATATTTTGTTTGCTAATTCTACAAATTAATGTGTAAAAGTGGTATTTAATCGCCTTTGTTCTTTAAAACTGCCTCATCTTATTAATTTTATAGATTTAAGTCAACACACGCAATGAACTAAATTTTAAAACAGTCTGGAATTACTTTTAAATACAATCCACAGTTCTGTCAGTGTCAATATATGTAGTAATAAATGCAAATGGGTAAGATATTAGCTGTGTGTGCATGCATTTTATCTGTTCTACATGCATAATTAAAATCATCATATCAATAATTTTCTCCATTTTCATTTTATTTCCTCCTATTAAGGCTATGAAAATCCCCCGCAGTTTGATTCCTATATTCACTCATTATACTGTTTTCATCAAAAATTTTGAATAAAAATTTTTTTTTCAGTGTTCTTGACATTTTAAAAGGTATACACGGGCATTTCAAAACAAAACTTACCTTAATGATCCTGAAATCAATAGTAAGTTACTTTTTTAAGGCTAAATGTCTACAACTGTTCATGCATTATTTGAAAAGAGAGTAAAAATGCTAAAAGAATGCAGCACACTCTCTACAGGTGATAAAGAAAGAAAGAAAAATCGAAAATTGAATAGAAAAGCTCGTGCATTTAAATCTAACCTCTCTTTTAAGCATAAAAAGGCAATGCTTATTTTTCATTCATAAAAATATCAAAAGTTTTCCAACTACTCATACTGCAATTTATTGTGAAGCTAATTTACCATCATAAATAGACTATGTAGAATTAAATCATACACAGGTTCAACATGGCATTCAGAATTATACACTATTCTATTTGACATTCAATAATATCAAATTTTTATGATATAATTCATTTCTGGTAAAATAATTGCATTACAGTGTGCTTCATATATCAAGAACATTTTACAACAAATAATGGGTATTTTTTAAAAATATATTTGCAAAATTTTTTTAAAGAAAAACTATTTTTAAATAGATGTAAGCTCCATGATGCATTTAAAATTTTTGAAAATTCGCTTATAGAATATATTTAGATGAGAGTGTGGAAATATTGTTATTATTATTTTTTTTTTTACAAAAAACAGTATTGGGTGTTTAAAATTAACGATCTCTTATGTCATTTTATTGAAAAAAAAATATTAAATGAGATAGACTTTAAAATAGGTACTCATTCAAAAAACGTATCCTTCAAGCAAGAAATGAAAATAAAAGGGTTGTCTAAAAATTATTGACAGGATAGAACTAAGAATAATTATTTTAATGCATAATTTATTTACTGACGAAAATATTCATTAACTATAGTAACAATAATTAGCATTATCAACATTGAGAAAAGCAAAATAATTTAAAAACTATCAGGAGAAATATTTTGGTTTTGATAAACAATATTTTTTGAGAATTCCAAAATTCTTGAATATTAGCTTTTCGAATGACTATTGATTACCCTTTGAAATTAAGCAATATTAGTAAAATTAAATCAAGGAAGAAAATAATTCTTTAAGTTAAAAAGAAATTACGTTTTTGAATAATTTTATATTGTAAGTTAAAACGCAAACTAAAGAGCTACACATTAAATATTCAGAACAAAGATTCATATCTATATAGAACAATTTGCAGCTGATTTTAAAAAATAAATTTTAGTCTGTTCACTGTGCTTTGAATGTATACACAATTTAAAGTCAGTCTAGTTTCTTTTTCCTCTACTAATAAACTTTAAGTATATAAACATATATATAAGCAACACATTGTTCAAAATAAATATATTTAGTAGTATATAAAAAGTAATAAAAGAAAAATTGAAGGAAAAAAATATTTATTAGTTAAAAATTAATAAAATAATTCAAGATGCGTGGCCACCCTTGTAAAATGTCTGAGATTTTCAAGTTTAAATCTAAATAAGAAATGAATTAGTACAATGTGTATTTGCCACTGTATATATATGATAGCTTGATAAAACTAAAATCTAATATAACTAGAAATATATAAAATTAATTTTCTACTTGCTTTAAATAAAACTAGGCTACAAAGCAGAGACCAATGAAGTAATGTTTTGAAGCAACAAAGCCGGAAGCAACAGCAATATGGCGGTACAAGCCCACCTTTCTGAGACGCGCTACGTGACCTTGTAGTCTTACGCTTCTTCTTTCGTTTCTTAGGGCTAATGGAGGATGGAGTTTGAGCTCCTTCAGATACTACTTTGTCTTCACTTCCTATCTGCAGGGAAGGTGACAACAAAGTCAAAGGTTTTTCTTGTATATTTTCTGTATCCTGAACTGTCATTTCTTCATTTGCTTGGCCAAGATCTGTTTCAGAAGTTTTAGGGCTAACAAGCTCAGCAATAGGTTCTAAGTCGTCATCTTTTACTATGCATAAAGTTTGATTTTCTTCACTTTCTTTTTCGGAATACAGATTTTCTACTGTTTCATTAGCTTCATTCATTTCGTCATCAAACTGAACACTGCTGATTGCGGTCTCAATTTCATCTTCTTCAACTCTAATACCTTTACGAGGTGATATGACTTTGCAGGGTTCGGAAAGATTCGATTGATTAACTTTATCATTAGATATATCTTTTTCTAGAGTGAATTCATTTTGTTTATCTGGTAATGCTGATAATTCAAGAGCCTTTGTAGTTTTAACTGGCTGTTCAATAACCTCTTCTGCTTCAGAATCATTAACGAATTTTTCTTCTGTTTCACTTTCAATATTATCTGCCTCTAATAACAATTCTGCTTTATCATCAGCAGTTTCTTTCTCTAAATATTTTCCTTCATCTTGATTTTTTGACTCTTCGAGAGTTTCTGAACGGATTTCACCACTCTCTTCATGCATCAGACTAGCTTCTTCACTATCTTCTTTTTCTACTCGTGTATCATCTCCAATTTCTAAATCTCCACTTTCGGTTTTTCCGTCATCTTTGTCAACAGCATCTTCTCTATGCTCTGATAGTTTTTCCAAATTATCCAAGGATTCTTTATGTTCGATTTCGGATTCTTTCTCCTGAACTGATTCAGTTTCAGCTGAAATTTTGTTATCTACTTGCTCTGTTTCTTTTAATTCATCTATTTTATTGTCAGAACTTTCTTCTGTTCCTTTTGTTTCGACTATTTCATCACTTTGCTCTTCGTTCTTAGATTCATCAATTACAGCTTCTATTCCTTCTGTTTCTTTTGAATCATCTTTTTTCTCTTCGTCTTTTTTTGCTTCCGTTATTTCACCTAATTCTTTTTCTTCTGTTTCCTCTGTGTCAAATACTTCCCTTTCTTTTGTTACATTTATTTCATCGCTTCCTTTCTCTACTGTTTCATCTACCTCTTTTTCTTCTGTTTCTTTTGATTCATTTTTTTTCTCACTTTCTTCTTTTTTTGCTTCAGTTATTTTGTTATCAGAAGATTCTGATGTTTCTATAGTTCCTTCATTTGCTTCTTCTATTTCATCTAATTCTTTTTCTCCTGCTTCCTTTGAGTCATCCACATCCTTTTCTTCTGTTTCGTTTCTTTCATCTCCTTCTCTTTCAACAGCTTCATCTACCTCTTTTTCATCTATTTTATCTACTTCTTTTTCTTCTGTTTTCTCTATATCTTTCTTTTCTGCTTCATTTATTCCTTCCTCCACTTTATCCTCTGTTTCACCTACTTTTTCTTCTGTTTCATTCGCTTCATCTACTTCTTTTTCTTCTGATTCCTCATTTTCTTTTGTTTCATCTACTTTTTCTGTTTCTTGTATATCATGTATTTCTTTTGTTTTATCTATCTTTTCTGTTTCTTCCACTCCGCCTTCTGTTTCATTAACCTTTTCTGCTTCTTGTATTTCTACTACTTCCTCAGTTTCATCTGCCTCTTTTTCATCTGTTTCCTCCTTTTCTTCTGTTTTAACTATTTTTTCATATTCCTGTTTTTCATCTACTTCCTTCATTTCATGAACTTCCGTTTTTGTTATTTCGTCTTCTTCTGTTTCTTTTGTTTCGTCATCTGTTTCTTTAGTTTCATCTTCCTTTGCTTCGTCTACTTTGGTCTCTTTTGTTTCATCTACTACAGTTTCTTTTGTTTCATCTAAATCTTCCACTTGATTTGCTTCATCTACTTCTTCTGTTTCTTCCGTTTCATGTACATCTGCTTTGTTTGTTTCATCTATTTTTTCTGTTTCTTTTGTTACATCTACATCTTTTCTTTCATCTACATCATCAGTTTCTTTTGCTTCATCTGCACCTTCTGTTTCTTTTGTTTCATCTAAATTTTCTGTTTCTTTTATTTTATCTAAGTCTTCTTTGTTTGTTTCATCTACTTTTTCTGTTTCTTTTGTTTCATCTACATTTTCTGTTTCTTTTGTTTCATCTACATCTTCTGTTTCTTTTGCTTCATCTACATCTTCTGATTCTTTTGCCTCATCTGCATCTTCTGTTTCTTTTGCTTCATCTGCATCTTCTGTTTCTTTTGCTTCATCTACATCTTCTGATTCTTTTGTTTCATCTACATCTTCTGATTCTTTTGTTTCATCTACATCTTCTGATTCTTTTGTTTCATCTACATCTTCTGAATCTTTTGTTTCATCTACATCTTTTGTTTCATCTACATCTTCTGTTTCTTTTGTTTCTGCTACTTCTAATGTTCCTTTTACATCATCTTCTGTTGCTTTTGTTTCCTCTTTATCTTTTGTTTCTTTTACTTCATCTTCATCTTCTGTTTCTCTCGTTTCATCCACTATTGTTTCGCTCATTTCCTCTACTTTTGCTGCTTCCATCTTTTCATGTACTTCTCCTTCCATTACTTTTGTTTCATCTGCTTCCGCAGTAATTTCTTTGTCTTCTTTTGTATAGGTATCCTTTTGCATCATTGTTTCCTTAATGTCATCCTCACTTTCTGCTTTATCCATATCTTTACCATGTTCATCACTTTTACCGTTATTATCACTGTCAGCTTCACTTTCAACTTTTAATGGTTCTTGAGAAATGATCATATCATCTTGTTCACTAATATCTTTCCTAGTGTCACTAGTTAAGGTATCAGCATTCTGTTCATCACTGTCAACTTCTCCTTCCGGCAAACCTTCTATATTAACACTATCCTGATCGTTTTCATTTTGATTTTCAGACATAGCTGCATTTTCTTCTCCATTCTCTTTTTCTTCTTCATTGTCTATTTGATCATTTTTATTATCAGTTGTATCATTCATAGTGATTTGGTCTTTCTCGTCTTTATCTACATCACTTTTTATTTCGCTATCAGTATCACCATGAACTTTTAAAGCATCTAATTCAACCTTTTCTTCTGCTGAAACTGAGCCATTTTTACAAATTTCACTTTTTTCAATTTCAGGAGAAATATCATTTCCGGAATCGATTTCTTCAATTTTCTTTTTATCACTTTCTAGTACAGATTCCTCTTCATTTGCGGAAATATTCTCAGAAGGAGCACCTTTCTCTTCTACTTTCTCTGTATCTTTTACAAATAATGTGCTTTGTTGCAGACCATTTTCTTGCTCATCTTCTTTATTTTTTGAATCTGTATCTTGTTGCTCAGGAGGGTCGTCTTTTGGAGAGCATTTATCAAACGCATATTCTTTTCCAGTTTCTTCAAGCGTTTGTTCGTTGTTGATTCCAAGTTCCTTTTGTCCGAATTCCTGATTATTATCTTTCTCATTTTCTGTTTGTTTAATTGTAGGTTCAGGATCATCTTTTGTTTTAATATCCACTACTTCGACCAATTCAGAGATCTGTTTGGATTCTTTAATCAACTCACAAGATTCTTTGATAAGGCCGTTACCAGATCCATTTATTTCAGATGTTACTTCTGCTTCTTCAGAAAGCTTTCTTCCTGTAGTTTCAACACCAACATCTTCACAAGATTCAGCACCTATTTCTTCTTTCACATCTACTCCTTCATCTACGTCAACTTCTTGGTTACCATGACTATCCTCAACGCTACTTTCACATTTATCTTTACGATCATCTACTTCTTTTTCCTTCTCTTGGGAGAGAATTGCAGTCTCATCACTATGTATCAGCGATCCATTAGAATCAGCACTTACACCTCCTACTTCGTTTACATTGTCACTTGGCTCATTGCTTATTGTAGCTTCTTCTTGCAAACTGGCAGCCTCTTCATTGGTGGGTTCTTCTGGATCATTTGGATCACTGTCACCTCCATCCATTTCAACCTCCATTGATTGGTCAATATGCGTCACTGAATCTTCACCTAATGTTGCAGCTATCCGAATTTTTACAGGGCTCATTTGTATTTCAATATTTTTCATACTACTGATATTATTGTTGTTAATTGATTCTAATGTTAGTGGTATAGATTTATCATTTCTAGGATTTCTACTCAATGAGCTATCACTATTCTCTTTCTCAGACAAATTAATGAATTTAGCTCCATCTGAACCTAATGAAACATCTTCACTTCTAGAATGAACGGATTTATACACTTCTACATTTTGATTAGTCGAATCATGCACCATTTTTATATGTTTATCAAAAGCACTCAAAGGTCTATTATCTAAACATGATTCGTGACTTTCGATTATGGTGTTGCCGCATTCATCTTTGGGCAGTATTTCTTTTTCGGAGGGATACACAGTTTTTCTTACGGATACGTCTCTATTGTGGGTGACTTGTTCAGAGTTTGAAAGGACGCGATCTTGTGAAGATAATATGGGGGTTGCTTCTACTACAAATTTTTCATTCGATTTGGGAACAGGAACGCTTTGAAATCCTCCACCGATATTTGACAGGATTTCTGGAGACGCTACTATTTTAGGAGACTGATGAACTTCGTTTGTGGGGTACGTGCTGGATGTTTCCATGTGAGAAATATCATCTTGAGATATGCTGGGCTTGTCAAAGAAGCGCTGTTCCCGCTTCGCATTGGACGGAAGATCGTCATCCATGAAGATTGTCTGAATTTAGGACAAAGTTTCGTTATATAAAATATAAGGGGGGAAGAAATATAAGTTAGAACACATTCAATAAACGGAGAACACATTCAATAAACGGGTAATATTTAATTACACTCCTATAAAATTTGCTATAGTAAAAATAATGAAATAATCAAGTAACAAACTGGTACACAATTTTAAGTTTTTGTATAGATCTTATTAAATACAGAAAGGAGTTATTATTTATATTCAAACTGGCTTTTAAAAAATTTAAACAAAATTTGCTGTTACAAAAAACCCGATATCTGATTTTTCAGCCTCTTAAATATTTAAAAATGTGGCTTACTCCAAAAGTGTACAAAAACTGGCAATGTAGCTTAAAGTTTTCGCATCGATAAGATAACGATTATTGAATTTTATAACGATAAATTTTCCCTTTCAGACTAATATAAAATACATATATTTGATAGAAAAATAACTACTCTGCTCTAAGCTTTTGTATCATTTCACAAAATTACATAAAGTAACATCTGAATTCTCGTATTCTACAAAATATCAGGCCGATAAATTTTCACTTCGAATAACAGTAAAATAAATTTACTTCTTTCATCCTTTACTAAATATAATATTTTGCAGTTTTATAATAATTACATTGTTCTATTCTGCTATTTCAGAATTAAATAGCAACATTTTATTAAAGTATAAATATGTAACTATCAAAAATTACTAGTTAATGTTAAGGATACATTTACAACGCATAATTAGAAAAATCTCTTAATCAGAATTCAAATTCTTATTTTTCAGAAGGATATAGAATATTTTCCAAAAGATATTATCTTTTTATCTCAAAAGTTAAACATAATAGTAAATAATTATCAAATTAGAATGCGGAAAAATGTATTGAAAGGCAAATATTTAGCTCAAGATGTAGGATTTTTCTTTTTCACCTTTTATATCTATAGCGGTATATTTTTAAGAATGAACGAACATTTTACTTTAATCTATTTATTAGAATCGGGAACCTTCAATGAAAATAATTCTGAGCCCAAGTAGTGAGCATCTTGTTAAAAAACCATAAAATTTAGAATACTATTTGATTCGAATAAGTTTTTATATTTTTCTTTATAATAAAAAATTATTTAGATTGCCTTTTATTCTTTTACTTCTTATTACATCAAAAGTTTGAAGGAATAAAATTTTACTTGGCTGGGAAATTATCAAGAGCATTGAATATATATGTATATTGGCTTAATTTTTAAAGGTATTGTAGAATGGGAACATGTACACTCACAAAGTAAAACACTGACGAAGAAAAATGAAGTAATTGAAGGCCATGTTGTTCACAGTTTTCTTTTCCTGTTTCAAATGAGAAAAGAGTAATGGAGTAATATTTCCCGTTGCTTTTCGTTTGCTTCTCAACTATAGAATTTTTTATTAATAAAGGACCAAAAAATATTGCTTTAAAAGATGCTTAAGTAGCACTGAGATGCTCTCTGTTAGGAAGTAGTTTGAAAAAACATGAATTGTGAGATTCTTATAAATTACAGTTTTTGACACACAAGTAGCATTCTCATCAATTTAATACGGAAGCATTACGAAGAGTAGGTTAAGAAAATAGTGTTCTTAAAAATGATTAATACTTTATAGGGAACCAAACACGTTGAAATTTCAATAGAAATAGAATATGTATTATATATAAGTTAAATAAAATATAGGTATGCATTTATTAATTCTAATAGTTTTTGTTTTCGTAATTTCTCGACTTAAGTAACTTGTAATATATAAATAAATATCCTCTGAAGTTTTCAAAAACTTTACGTACCTTTCATTGCTATAAAAAAATCCTAATCAGAAACATTAAATAAAAAAAAAAATACCTCTCAATATACAGGAAGTATATTTTTGCCAATTTATATCATTTTAATGTAATTGTAGATTAATTTATAATGTAATCTAATCCCTGACGCCTCCCCCACTTCTTTTTATTTCTTAAAGCGTTTGAGCAATTGAAGAAATTTAAGCTTATTTCGGCACTTTGTAATTATCTATTGACCTGAGAAATTAAATAAGCAGAAAGATGTGGGCGTTTAGATGTGTGTTGTCACTTATGCTCCAAAATATGCATCTGGTATGGGATTTATAGAATGTTAGGAATGAGAAGAATCAATTCAAAATAGCATGCCATCTTGGATCAAATTAGAAAAAAGATTTCACTATGCAATTAAAAATGCATTACGTAATTGGATGCTGTATATCGCAGATGAAAAATACAAATGTTTAAAATAAACCATTAAAAATATTTTTTCAGGAAAGGGGAAAAAAACAACCTTAAATAACTTTTTAAAATGGAAATAAAATGAGCTTGATTACCTTTTTGTTAAAAAAAAAGTGTCTGAAGATCATTTAATTGTTCATACAATTTTTCTTTCCATATTTCATGTTTAATTGATAATAATTGCTAAAATTGATAAATCAATGTTGTCAAATAAAACTATGCTAGACATAGTCTTAATGAAACGTGGAAATGAAATCTAAGATCTTCATTAAAACTCAAAAATAAATTACGAAGTTTGGAAAAAGATCTAAATGTTTCGTTTATAGAAAGAGTTTTTAGATTCAGCTGGAGGTAATGGAAGGAGCTCGAATAATCGATAAGCGCTGGGATGTCAGAGGATATATATAGCACGTTTTCGTGGTTCTCACGTGGAGAAAAACTCAAGCTAATTGTAAGAAAACATATTAGATCATTATAGCCTCAAAATGAAACAATAATAATGAGGAAGATTAGTTCCAGGAACACGTGATGTGTTTCGTCATTTGTCCAAGAAGGAAGATGAAACTGATAATTAAACACCAAGAAAATAAAATGCCATTGTAATTTGGAGCAAGAAGACAGTGCCTTGGATATTTTTCTATCATATTTTGATTTTTATCTAGGAAAAATTGTTTTATCTATTTGAATTCACAAATGATCCTTTATAAAAGTATTTTTAAAAATAGAAAAAAAGAATTTTTTTTTCACAGTGAGATAAGAATTGTAATTTTATTTCCTTTTATTGGGCTTAACAGTTTCTTTTACACAGCATAGTACTTAAATTTTTATCGCGAAACAAAGACTATAATTCGTTCATGAATAGTAAAAATGATACATGTCCACATATTTATCAGAAATTTACTTGACTAAGTAGTTTTTATTTCCAAACAGTTAAACAAATAGTCGTTATTTGAGTCTTTTAAGTTTCAATGATTGATTTGACTTTTAATCAATATCGAGGTTCTAAAGAAACTATGCAGGTCAACTACTTAAATGAATGGCACTGGCATATCAAATTAGACTCACTAAGGAGATGGACAAAGCATTTATTTAAGTAATAAATAACTGGAATATCAATTGTGGTCAAAAATAGTTTTTATTTGTAAAATGCGATTTCTGAAGCTAATAATCAATGAGTATTATTTATTAATAATTTTATAAACACTGTCTTATATTCTAATGCAATATGTACAAATCAAGAGTGTCTCTCATTTAATTTTAAACTGATTAATTAGTTAAATTTGTTAACATATGGAATTGTTACTCGATCTCAATATAATTTTTGTTTCGGTTTAGATGTCATTAATTTAAATCTCTTAAAAAATAACTCCTATTTTAATTAGAAATTCCTTGAGACGCAATTTTTTCTAAACACATTTTTAAACTGATTTCAGAAATAACTTCCTCATTTCTCTCATTTTAAATACTTCTAAATGATCTAAATTGTCCTAATTAGCATTGCGACTGTACTCGTGGTGTAATCAAGAAATTACCAAATCACTTAAATTAGTTCATTCTATTTGAACGTGTATTCGTTTATCTGTAACCAGTAAAATGTTTTATAAATTCATAATGAAGAGAAATTTAAGCCAATATGAATGATTGTTTGTGAAAAAATATTCACTCAAGGATGTAACTTCTTGAATTAATTTTTTTTGTCATTTTACTTTGGAAGAATGTGGCAGAATATTTAGTAAAAATGACTTCATAATTTTTCTATTCATATTTATCTCACATGATAATTAAAATTAAAATATATGCTGGGCTGTCTAAAAATATAATATTTTTATTTTCTTTCCTGTGATATGATATGGCATTGAAAAATATTTCACAATATAGTTATAAAATCGGATAAAACTGAGACATTAATCTTTAAAAACTTTCTTGATTAGTATTAAATTAAGTTTTAGAATATTATTATTAGAATTAAAATGAAACCGATTATTTTCAATTTAAGGATAATATATTTAAAGAAACATTTCATACATTGAACTTTAAAAATTGTATTGTTTGATAAGTAGTGATCAATGACATGGTCAGAATCCTAATTTTAATTGCATAAAGACACAAATCTATGTTGAAGTTCTTATAAAAATGTTATTTAAGTTAAATATTCTTTTTACAAAGAGTTATCTTAGAATTCTTTTGAACACCGTAGCCAAAGATGGCCGACTGCGGTAGTTTGCCTCAGTTAAGGATTTCGCTCTAGACGATATTTTGAAGCTGACGTCACAGACGTGAATGCGGTCATTGCTCTAGTGATTGCTTTTAGAGGGGTTGGAAGAGGGTTTTAGCAAACTTCCGAGAGAGGGCGTGAAAAATCAATACCACAAGACGACCAGAAAATGTAGGGCCATTAGAAAAAAAAAGCTCCTCTTCCGACTAACCAGCTATTTCTTATAGAAGAACAACCTATTTTTTGGGGAACGATAGCACGATTCAAAATATAACAAGCATCCTTCTTCCTCTTAGTATGTTACGTTTTGTTTAATGGGGCCTAAAACCTGACAAAAAACAAAACTATGCAGAAGGTGAGACCCCTCTCTTTGTGCCTCTCTTAAGGCACAAAGTGACTTTCTGCAAAAATAGTTTATCTTTTTAAGAATTAGAAAATCAAGGTATTACAAATACACCACAGAATCAAAATAATTCATAATTTGACTCTATATAAATATAAAAATTATATCCAAAAGAAATACCTAATATTATACAACAACACAAGTCGTCAGCTGTTGGATAATTGTTATTTTACTACTGATCTTCTTAAACTATTATTCTGTCCACAAAGCGATTCGTATTTGACTTACTTGGCAAAGGATCAAACGCTTATGTAAACCAATAATGGTTAAGTAAGAAATTATGTCCATAGAAGACAAGAGAGAGAGAAATTGAGGTAGAGAGAACGGGAGAAAGAGGGAGAAAGCAAATCACGGAAGAAAATGGATATGCATTATCGGACAGGAATAAACTAAAGGCTCGTTGCAATACAATTAAATTCGGGAGGAATTCACATATATATTGAGAAAGAAAGAATTATTGTCGTTGTATGTAGATAGTGACGTACATAATTGAAATATCCTTCTCGTCTTTAAAAATCGAAATAATTTGAAGGGTTTTTGAAAACTGATGAATTTCTTTTAACAATTCGACTTACCATTGAATATTTTTTAAGGTATCCGACTACGTTCGGAACCGTGATTTTGCAAAAGTGTATGAATTGATAATATTTAT
>BMAV01024270.1:603433-767487 GCA_019973955.1 Trichonephila inaurata madagascariensis | reverse complement strand
TACTAATTCTCAAAGTATTGCTTAAAAAAGAATTGATAAAAATATAAGAATTTAAATATTACAATGTAAGAATTTGAATATTCGTTTTGTAATTAGGTAGCTATTCATGTTTTAATTATTTCCTGTTATAGATGTCTTCTCATTTTAAAACAATACTAAAGATTATAGTAATGTAATAGTATCGAAAAATAAAGGTAAGCTTAAACAGGCAGAATATTAAGCAAATAGTGAGTATTTTTAAATTATAGAAACGGTACTTATTTATTATTGGTGTAAACATGTCTAATTGGAATTTTAACTTTATATTTCTCCTAATGAAATATACAAAGATCAAAAGATTTCCTTATTATGGTCCATATGTATATTTCAATAGCCTTACGATCATTATGTTGAGTATTTTCTTCGCTTTTAGGATTTTGTGTAATTTATGTAAAACAGAACAACAGTGGATGAATTTCAAATTTACATTGCGATAAAAATGTTGTTTAATCATTTGAAAAACAAGACAAAAATTGATGAAGACGTATTCTTTCAATAATATTTAAATATAAAGCTGTTATGTGAAAGAATCTACAACTAAATTTGAAAAATGAAAGATGGATTTTGTAATTACCAATTTGAGTACGGATTTCGAAACGAATGTAAGAAAGCAAATTATTAAAATATAAATGTCTTAAGCTATTACGAAAAATATTCATAGAATGTAGACAGTTCTAAATTTTGCGTGGATAGTTGATCTACTTTCAATAGATGTAGTTATCCAAAAGACCTCGTAAATTTCGTGCGTGATCTCTTGCTTTAAGAAAGAAGGAAATGAAGGGCACATCCTAACATCGAAATAATTAACAGAGTACCTTTCATTATTATTTCTTCCAAGGCTTTATGAGTCTTCTCACGATTACGAGTATTACGGATATGAATCATAAGAGTTTCACTAAATTATTTAATAAAAATATGTAATGATGATAATTAAAAAATATGGATAAGGTAAATCATAATTAAAGTATTTTAAAGTGTTGTGCAGAACTTTGCTTTAGATTTTTGAATTCGTATATAAACATTTTGGCATCATTTTTGTTTTTTAAACCAAAATGGCATGGAATTTAAATTAGAATCTCGCTAAATTGGATGGAATGGATTCCTTAATTTTGTTAATATGAACCCTAGAGAACACAACGTCTTCTTTTATAACAAATCCTAAGGTATCCGATTACGTTCGGAATCGTGGTTTTGCAAAAGCGTACAGACGAATATTTTTTTAATGTTTAGTGTCACTTAGATTAGAATACACGCATAAAAAACTGTTTTATGCATATTATTACAATTATAAAATGCAATATTTTGGCAAAAAATAAACTTAGAATTACCTATTTTCAAAACACTCACCTTTTATGACAAAAGCCTCTATAATAATTATATTTTGATCATATATCGCTAAGACTTCGCCAGTGAGCCTGAACAAGGATTTTTGAAAAATTCCCGGTAATTTCAGAGTTGCTACCAGTTAAAGTGATTATCGAGGTTTTTTTGCTGAAATTTCTCCACTCTGATGTATTAAAATATGGAGAAATCCACTTCTAAGCTTTATATTTCTAAAATCCTAGTTAAGGCTCTGCATAGAGGTCTCAGCTATAAATAGACAAAATATTATTATTATAAAAGCATTTTCCATAAAAGGAGAACGTTTTGAAAATATTTATGTGTTCATTTTTTGCTAAAATATTGAATTTAAATAATTTTTTATGGTAATAATAAAGCAATTTTTTTCGTGAATTTTAATCTATATATAAGTGATACTGGATATTAAAAACAATGCATTCGTTTGTATACTTTTATAAAATCGTGGTTCCGAACGCAGTCGAATACCTCATACTTTTTGTGCTACAAATGACTGTCTAGGTTAAAAAAAAATTAATATAATCATTTGCATTTTGATTTTTAAACAAATATTAATTCTTAATAAGTTTTGTAGAAAAATTTTACAACTTTTTGAACTCCATCAATTATAAAGCTAATCTGTGATCTTATTACCTAACTTCTAACAATGCATTTCAAAACATTTAAATTAACTGGACATTTATGAAAAATTAAATTATTCATTCTGTTTTTATTTGTAACTTGATTTATTTTGATTTTAAGAGCAAGCCACATTTTTTTTCAATTTATAATCTGTTCCTTAATTACAAGGTAGAAAGTTAATTTTCTTGGATAATAGATTTTTTTAAGATGAAGTATATCACACATTAACTGAAAATTACTAATTCAATTTATTCACTAAATAAAAATAATTACATAATATTTCGAAATAAAAGTAAAAATTGAACTTAAAAAAGAAAATTTTGCAAGGGGAAATAATTAAAAAAAATTATTATTGATGAAGAAAATCTTTATGTAGACTGAAAAATTATTTTGCTGAAACATTTTATAATTCGAATAAGCCAATCAGGAAATCAACTTCAACTAATTTCAACAATTCGCAAAAACCTTTTTTCAAACAGAAAAAAAGGAGTTAGATATTTTCCTTATTTTTAATGCTTTAATGTGAAAAAAGTTCCGTTTAACATTAATTTATTGAATGAAACTATAAAATTATACGTATGAAATAAATAGTTTGATGAAACGAAACTAATTAAAAGAATTTCTATCTTCAAGTTTATTGTTTTAAATTTTTTTAAAATTTTAAAGTAAAAAACTAGGAGTAAAAAGGAGGATTAAATAAAATTTAACAATAAAAATTCATGCTCACGTCGAATAAAACATAAAATATTTTTCTTTAATTAAGATGTGGAAATATTTAGCTATTTACACTAGCACGTAAATGTTGTAAAAGCAGAAGGATAAATATTTGCTCTTTTTTTCCTTCAAACTTAAAAGAAAAAAAATTAAAAACGTATACATTTAAATCAAGAGTATAGGAGAGAACAATTTCAAGTATGTATGATATAATTTTTTTTAAAAAAACAGCATTATATAACAAGAAAAGTTTGAAGAAAGGTTTAAAATGCGAATTGAATCTTAAAATATTTGATTATTGGCTTAAAAGTTATTCTGCAACTAAATTACTACAGGAAAAAATCTTCCAAAACCTGTTTTAATTCTGAAATACAAACGCGTAAGTCAAAACTAGAACTTCTCTAAAAAAAGAAAGGAAAAACTAAAACTTATTATCGAAACCCGTATCTTTCAGAACTTTGCGAAAGCGCACACACACACTAAAACCAATTTAAAAAAAAAATAACCATTACAAATTAATGCAAATGGGATTTTTTGTTTTTTTTTCTATCGTTTCTTCCTCATAACTACCACCGAAAGAACGCTCAATTTAAGTGCGCAAAGAGTGAAAATAACTTACCTGCACGAAAAGTTGCAGCGATGGCAAGACCAGGAGAATTAAATTCGGTCGCAAGACGCTAGGACCACTGCAGAGGAAGCAGAGATGAGGATAGCCAATCACGGCGCGCCGCTCGCGCACCGATACAGTGGGTTTTAGGGTCGGGACTTCCCTTTCATATTTAAAGGGGGGCTTATATTTTAAGACCACTCTGCGCAAAATATTGGGGATTTCCCTCTTTTTACTTTCTAAATGCTTTCATTTTCTTTGAAAGAATAAAGTGTCAGTTTTTACCAAAACATTTGAATTGTAAAAGAGAACGTATTTTAAAATATTTTTTTAATGAAATTAAAAAAATGTTTTAAGATGTTTAAAAAAGATATTTGATAAGGATTCATTTTTTATTTTTTATCAGGATGAAAATGCTTTCTCGGAGAAAAAATAAATTTAAATTAAAATAAATTTCTATACATTTTAAACTTTTGTGTGACTATAATGTATATAGCATTTAAAAGAAATAAGTTATCTAAGAAGAAGAATAGCGTTGGAAAAGTCAGAAAATTTACTTCAAAACTAGGGACGAGCAATGAGATATAAATTAAAACTAATTAATCTTTTCGTAGAATTGTTTGATAAACCCATTTTCTTTCGGCGTATTTAAATCGTGAAAAAAAATAATTTTTTAAAGAAAAACTGCACTAGAAAATACTTTATAATATAATATGTAAGATGAAATGTAAGAAGAAAAATATCGTAAAATACTACTTACTTTTCATGATGCTATTACTTTCTGTTTGGATAATCCATTTTTAAAAAGCATTACACATGTAAGGGATTATTAAGCACACTTAATTTTTTAACATATACCGAATAGTGATGAAAAAATAATTCTAAATTTTAAAAGGAGAATGCGAAATGTAAAATATATGAATATGGAATTAAGTATGAAGCATAAAATATATTTAAAGTAAACCGGTAAAACACACACACACACACAAGTGAATGTGCAAATGCAAAACAATTTTTGTTGAGAGTATATAAAGAAATAATATGAAACGCAAAGGAGCAACACAAAAAAAAGAGTTTACTTAAATATTAAAAATACTAAATGAAAATAAGTATATTCAAACCAATTTTTTGTACTGAATTAGTAAAAAGAAAACTCCACATGAAAAAAAAATGCTTTGTGTTACTTGACTAAATTGCTTCGACGGTAGAATTTCAAATATCTTTCAATTATTAAAACATTATTTATTCCATAGTAAAATGTTTATTTTATATAATATTCTTTATAAATCGAAAAACCATTTCCCAGTAAAAAATATATATTATAGAAAAACAATAAACCAATATAATCGAAAACACATCTTCTAATGGTACTGAAAATCTTCAGAGAGTGCTCAAAGAGAAAAACGTGATAGTAGAACATTAAATATTGATGTAACTCAGCTTTACTTAATTATTAAAAAGCTCATTTCCGCAGTATTTGAGATGAGGAGATAAGCTATAGATCCGATTTTTGTTTTAACCAAATCTGAGAAAAGAAGAGAAGAAAAGAAGGAAAAAAAATTCTTCTTTTTCTTTTATGAAGATTGGAAGAAAATTTTTTTTTTTCTTTTATGATGAAAAAAAATTCTTTCTTCTTTTTCTGAACAATTATTAGAAGAAAACATTTCTTCTAACCATAATTACTTAACAAACTAATAATGATTAGAAGAAGAAAGTTGAAACAACTTGATTAGAAAAGAATTTATTAATTTAGTAATGTGAGACTCTCTCTTTTCAAGAATATTTACCAAAATATAAGCATCATAATAAGCTAAATAACTAGTCTGAAGCGTGAGAAATTTTCCAGAGTGTATAAAATTTATAAACGAGATAAAAAACATACATAAATTTCTAAAAACTTCAAAAAACAAAAAAAAAAAAAAACTCCTAGTCTTTCAAAGAGGTTACTGGCATTAAATATTACTTGTTATCAATCAGATATTCTAACAATTTTATGTATTGTCATTTTTTTATTAGTGACAAACAGTGTAGTCCAATAATACATTTAACATTATCGAAATATTTGCACTATTATTTTATCTTACGCAGTAATATTAAAAATGTCAACGTCTATTCTTTTAAAAAAAATCAAATTTTGGAAGATAAATTTCCTGGAAGGAAAAACTCGCATTCACATCAGGGATATATTTTTCTACTTCACAAAAATGTCAAATAACTTGTCTATTATCGAAGAAATATATATTTTTTAACACATTCTATAAATTATTGGAAAATTGAAAACATGTGAAACAAGATTAAAGAAAGCAGATAAAAGCTTTCTGAAAGTTGTGACAGAATAAATAAACTAGTGATGGATTAAGAGGAGCAAAAAGCAGTGAAGGGACAACCTTTTTCGATGCATTATCGTGTAAAACGTAAGCTTGTTAAGAGTTTTAAGATGCACGGCTTTAATATAAGACAATATAGACGGTAAACTACGTTGAGAATCTCAAAAGTAAATGCAGAGTAAGTGGTTTGATATATATATACACAAATATATATATAATAGAGGATCATAATAAAATTAAAATGTTATGTGAATGGTTTGCACTATAATTTGTTTGTATATGACTATAGGGATGTTTATATAAGTACATCCCCCAATTCTTGATTGTCTTATTTTCCCATTGATACTTAACATATTTTGTAACAAAAATAGATCTTTTTACTAATTGTTCAAAATCGTAAAATTAATTCTTCTCATACTACAGCTATCCTACTTTTTTTCCTTTCGTGCCATCGTATAAAAGAAACTACGGAACGCAACCAAAATTTTTAGGATTTTCAGATATGTAAAAAACTGCATTATGTCCTAGAAACCTAAAAAGCCCGTGGCGTGAAAACATCGATTATTCCCAGTACAAATGCTTCTTGGCTACACCCCAATGTAAAAGCAGATTGTGAATAGAACAGAACGATCGTGGAAAAGGCGTGATTTAGTATGAAGAGTAAAAGCTGAAACTAGGCAAGTGATATTAAATGCATGATATATCTGTATTTGTATTGATTAGCTTTTGTATTAGATAGGTCAGCTTTTTCAATTTTCTTAGGGGATGATAATGGACAAACGTATGAAATAGTGTTTCTTTTTAAGCATTTAACTTACACATTTAAATAGAGTATGACAAATTGATATGTCCTTCATTTTGTGTTACAACAAAATTACAACTGGATATGACAAATCATTATGCTCAAAGAAGTCTTTATTTTTACTGATGTAAATAAAGGAACTAGAGTACTTATTCTAGATTCAACTTGCTTTTATATGCTTAAGGGAATTTCATGCTTTGAAACATAAACAAGTCGAATCAAATATGGTGTACTTCAGATACACAAAGGTATTTTTCATATAAAGGGCTGTTTATCAAAATTAAACTACATAAATCGTATAGTAATGATTCTTAGCAAAAATGCACTTGATGACAATACTAATTAAACATACAGACAACTGCATTAATTTTGAAGTAGAGTTTGCTTTTAATTTTAAATCTAGGAAGGAAAATTGAATTTCAAAGAATGATTAGGAATGGAAAATAATTCACGATATTACCAAGAACTTAGAGCATTGTGGAGTTATTCATCATTGAATAATGCATTATGTATACTTTTAAATCATTTATATGGTTATATATTGCATCTATAATGCGCACTATTCATATTACTAAGTTGAATGAACTTTTTACATAGTACGTGTGGTTGATATTTTTGTTTGAAAGTATTAATGATAGAAATTTTGCAGATGACTCGTATTATACAGAACCAAAACATAACGGCTAATAAAAATTAAAAATTTTATTATTAATGTTTGTGTAATTTATTGAATGAATACCATTACCAATTAATGATGGAACTACTGAGTTACTCATTCATGAAAGTATTTTCTTTTTCGAATAGCCTCTAATTATGTTAAAAAAAGATATAAAAGAAACTAATAAGCCCTTGAATGATTTTCCATAATACTTTGAATACATTACAATTTAAACCTATATCATTGAAAAGTTTATAGTGGTATAATTGACCTATATATACAAAAAAAAAAAAAAAGAAACAGGAGTAAAAAGATTCATACTTCAGATAATTACTATCAGGAAGCCTAAATACAGAATAAAAACAGAAATACTCAACAGTGAAAAAAGATCAATGTCAATCTTTATTTTATATTTCGATGTAACTTTTAACCAAAATATTATGCTCTAAAATAAAGAGAAAATAATCTCCAATAGTAAAAATTTACATAAAAATGATTGATTTTTCTTTTTTTCATATTTATGAAATTGTATTGTCATGTATTGACATGAAAAAAATAATTGCTCTTTTAACTCTTATCAGTAAGTTTTGAATACACTTCAAGGGTAAATAATTTTTTATTTCTCTTGAACCTTCGGCGTATTAAACACATTTAAAAGATTTAATTAATTGATATTAAAGTTTTTATCCAAAATTAAAGTTAATGAATGCTTCCAAGGGAAAAGTGATATATAAAAACTATTATATTATACAAGCATTTTTTTTTTTACTTTGGTCTCACTATCTGTTTTGTCGTCCTATTTTATAAGAGCAATATATGTTATCATTAATAATTTACAGAGCTACTAATAAATAATGAATACAGCTTTTGATGAAATTCTTTTTTCTAGTAATTTTTAAAGCAACTTCTAAACAGTTTGCTTGAATTTAATTTAGCTGTCCGAGGTGTTAATAGTTAATGCATTAAATACAATTTATTTAATAGCAGCACATAAACCTTAAAATTAGTGCAGCACTAGAAATCTTTTTTGACAATTTTTGCATAAAATTATTTTCAAAGCTCGTGACCAAACTCCACAGTAAAAAATTTAATGCAGGGAATGAAAGGTAAGCCTCCGAACAAGCAACTATTGTTTTGTTTGCGTGCGATAAATTAACCTGTTTGGTTTAACGCACGCAAAAGTACCATTTATTACAGCGAAAGATGAGGTATTAATGCAAATTGCTCAACGAAAATAAAGGGGGTAAAGGATGTCTGGTAAAGATGCACACATTGAGTAAGAAAATTTATCTTGGAAATTGTTTACTTTAGCTACTTCTGTATACACCATAACAATAAAATAATTCATTTCTATACCATTATAATTTTTTTGGTAAGCTTTTCACTGTACTATCTTGAGTTAGTTTCACTGAGGACATATAATTATAGGGCAAATAAATACTTTATTTAAAATTGAGCTTTGCTTAGTGGGAGCACATACTTGTTTATTACTTCTGCAACCGGTTAACTCATGATTTAAGTTGTAATGAGGTACATGTTGTCATTTTGATGTGATACATAACGCTTTTTGACATAGCTGTCGAATGAAAATTTAACATTTTATCTATCGACGGTACTTATAAGTACCACTCTAAAATTACATAGAATAAACCTTTTTACGAATACTCTGACAATAAGCTGGAATATTCTTTGAAATCCACTCTTCTCTCAACACGGGTTCTATGATGAGTATTTTAACGGGGAAGGTGAATAGTTTTATAGCAGAAACTGCTTTTTGAGTTGACGGCGTTTTCAGCGGATTGCGAAAATTGTCATTTTTGTTCCGAAGTAGTAGTTAATATCAAAAGATAAGTGTCTTATTTTTTTTTGTATGTTAGTTAAGGCCTTAGAAAACGATTTGACTATTTATTCTAAGTGAACAGTGTCTATAATTAATTTTACAGTTGAATATCTTTAATTAATTAATTAGCTCTAACGGATTAAATTTCCGAAAGTTGAGTATTTTTTTTAAGTATATCCCTTAATTTTTAATGTAGTGATTAAAAAAAATATTGCATGAAAAAAACTGCAGTAAATCACAATGCGGTAGATAAAGGGTTAAAAGAGTTTAATGAAATGTGTGTGTGGAAAACACAGACACCATGATTTTTTATCCCTGTTACCTAGATTCTTTTCTTTTAGAGGACTTTTATTCAAATATGATAATAATGAGTTTTTTTCCCATACTCAAACTATATGTACCTTTAAAACTTTACTGTTGCAGAAACTGCTATTAATTTGATACCATAGTCTCACGGAACTTTCTTTTACAAACAAGTCTTCTAAAAGTATATGTAGAAGTGGACATAGCCATCTAAGGGTAACCTCTTTTAATTAATTAGCCTAATAATTGTGAAAACATACCCTCACATTTTCTTTAAAAATATAGAAAGTTGCTATTTATTCATCTCTTTTAATTAAATACAATTAATTAAAAATAACATTTACATGCATTTATTATTCTAACGTCAAATCTCAGATAATATTAATACGTTATAAAAACAAAATATTTAATTTAAGATTATGGATTCACCAGGACAAATCCAGGTTCAATTTTTGAGAAAAAGCTTATTTAGAATTACCTGTTTGATATTCACTAGATATTTATTTTTCCTATTATTAATCAATTAATGATTACTTTTGTTTACTGACGTTTTCACTTTTTCTTAAAATCTTAGTGTACAATCTGTCTAAGCGGGGATCCTAGTTTCGATACTTATAAACTTTTTTAAATATTTGTTACAATCTTTAGCACCTTAGAAGTGAATAAAACAGTAAAAAGAAATCTAAAATAGTTTCCTGGTGACATGATATACCTGTGAAATGACAAAAAATAACCAAGTACATATAATTTGTGACATTATTATTCATTGCATCATTTATAAAGCATACAGAATTAAGGTTAATAAATTTCTACTATTTTATTTTTATTTATCTGTTATTTCTGGAATAATAAACAATAAATTGACTCCCTATTGATACAACATTTCAATAAATAATAGTTTTTACATCAAGTAATTATTATTCGAGCTAATTAGTTTCCTCATCAAAGTTTTTTAAAGGATGGAGATGGCATGGACCAATCAATGGAAAGAATACTAGGAGACGAATTCTCGCTCTTTTGGCATATCTCCAACTTTCAGGCCTCTACCCCACCAGAAGTTACATTAGTCAATAGGAAGGAGCCAAAGGGATGATATTGGAGGGTAAAGCGAGTTCGCCGAACTGAAATAAATTTAAATGCACAATTGATGTAAGGAGAAAGAAAAAAAAAGAAACATATGCTCCCCGAAACAATTGCTTTTGTGAGAGATGTTCCCTAGACTCTACTGAAGCATTAAGAAAACTTTCGTATCTATGTTTCAGAGATTTCAGAAAGATGTATGGTGGAGCAACGAAAGTATACGGGACCAAGGAGAATTATATTGATAAATGAAGTATTAAGTGACACTATGATGAGCAGTTAGAACATTTGAGAAAAGTTCTAAGTTTTCACAACTAGAAAAACATAACAAATAGAGAATTTAAAAAAAAGATATTAATTAATGAAATTTATTAATATAATTGAATCATGTTATCAGATTCCACTAAAAATATGAACATATAACAAACATTAATAATTAAAATGATAAATATATAATACATTAGTAAATGGATATAGAAAGAATATAAATGCAGTTTATTAATATTCATAAACAGAATAATTAATATACATGCATAATTGTTCAAGTGCATTTAACTTAATAGTCAGATAAAGAGTTAAATAAATAAATTTGTCAAATTTCTGTTGCATCAAGAAATTAACAATTCAGTCAGACGCATAATAGATTATTTTAATCGCATAGTAGAACTATCTAATTATGATTCGGAAGCATGACTTAGGATAATATAATTTATGATTTATACTATGAAAAAATATGCTTTTATTGAAGTTCCTAAGCATTCTGTTAATTATTTATTACGGAAACCTAACCAAGAATTAAAAATAACAATATTCAATATTATGATAAAAATCTTAAAAGTAATTAATATGGTAATCACTCAATAGGAGAGAGAAGGCTGAAAAAAAATCTCTCTCTCTTGTATATATATATATATATATATATATTAACCTATTAAATTGAAAATATATAGTTTTAAAAATCTTGTACAGAAACAGTTTTAGATATTTCTTATTTAAACTTAAAGCTTAGCCTAGTAGTTAGAGCATCGGACTCCAGATCGGAAGGCCTGGGTTCGATGTCCGATGCCACCGAATACCCTCCGAGTACACATGGAGTACGTGCTTGTTAAATCAGTGGGTCCGAAAGTCTTGTGGATGGTCACAGCAGAAACCACGGGTGCAGGGGGCTGGAGAATATTTCCCTCTCCTCCAGTTCCATGCCTCAATTGTGGAGGTGGAGATAGGTGGTGTCACCATCTATCGTGTAGAAGTCCAACCTGTCTCAGGCTCTGGCAACTTACATTCCTTCCCTTTGGTGAGGACATGACAACAACATAAACATAATTATTTTAAGTAATTTAATCACTGTAATTTTTATCATTTTGAAACTTTATATTTTATATCTTGCGTCCTGAAAGAGATAAATAATAAGCAGACACTTGCTGCTATTTCCTTCGAAATTTATATGAGCTCTTTTCTAACAGATAAAAAGAATAACTTTCTTGTTGTTTTTTAACAAAAATGATAATTATTGACAGGTAATTAATCTCATAAAATATTTATTGTCATGAAGCTTGAGTAAAATCAAGTAAATTAAGGAATTATTTGTGCAAAACAAATTTAACAATTAAAATAGCACACCAGATTTAAAATTTGAAGCATATTTAATAATTAATTTATTTATTTATTTAATACGTAAAATATCGAGAATATGTTTCAAAACATAAATATCTCTCAAGATTAAAAAGAAGTAATGGTTTCCTTCAAGGTGAAATAATTGTTTTAGTTTTCCACAAAAGAATATATGATGTTCTTTTGTATTAATTTCAGCCATTATAGCAAAGGTAATTTTTCATAATAAAATAAAGAATAATTTATAACAGAGATCAAACACTTTTTTTAATTTCAAATAAAAATTTTTAAGTTTCTGAAGAGGACAAAAATGAGCATTTTTCAGTTATCTGTAGGTTATACAAGTTATTAATTTGCAAAAATTATTGTTTAGTATATTAAATTTGGCTAAAAAAATTTATTTGTAAACCTTTTATGTAAATAAATGCAGAAAAGAAATTTCTTGCATTTATCTACCTAATTATTCATTATTATGTATACTTTTCATTTTCTGAAATCAATGACAAGAAGACTAAAATCGGTGAACACTCATGTTTTGCATTGAATTTTAATGCTAAAATACATTATTTAAAATTTACTCATTATTTTCTTAAATTAACGATGTTGAAACTTTCAGTGTTAAAAAAATTACAATCGTTAGCGAAAATGTTACTTAATTTAGTATTATTCTGATGTTAGATTCTTGAAATTAAAACTTTTATAAATTTCCTATTTGAAATTTTGGGCCATTTACAATTTTAAAATGCCTAATAAAAACACATTTAAGCTGATTCAAAAATATTCAGGGTAATAAATCGAGGACTAACAACTTTCTCGAAGAGTTATGATAAACTACTGACAAGAGAATAAATGTTAGCTATCTTGTAGAAAAATACGTACGAGATCGTACGAAAAAATAAAGAAGAGACAAAACACGAATTGTAACGTATATATGTATTAAGAATGTAATTGATGTTCTTGTTTCGGAAGTCTTCAAATACAAATCGTGGATGCTTGTCACGACATTCATTCTTGCGTGGATGAACAATTTTATATGTCACGGAATAAAAACCAAGTATTATATAGTTCATTTTTTTCGTCCAGGAAAATTTTTGTAACCAGAAAACGAGTGTGTTTATTTCTACCTGCACAAAAGACACTTTGAATCATTTTTATTTAGATATTAGAAATTTTTTGAAAATGACTGACTATATATATTTCATTTTGAACGAAAACTAATGAAAAAACAATTCTACGAAATTAAAAGTGCTTTCTTAAAGTAATACTTTCAATTTTGATCAACAAAATATTTTCTTTAATTTTTTGATGAGATTCAATATATTTATATAACACATGTTTTATTCGCATGTGTAATCAATTATGTATTTCCGTCATTTATGCTATGTGGGCACGCGTACGAACTTACACACATTCGAATTCCTCTAACACAGGGGTGGGTAAATAGTGGCACACAAACCACTTGTGCCACTCAAAGAGTTTTTGTGGCCTGCCAAAACAGTCAGAAAAACAAATAGATTGAATATGTTCTTTATAATTGGGTTAACATATATTTGTGAGTAGCTTTTTTTTCATGAAGATCACCAAGAGAAAATATAGATGCAAATTGCTGATATTAACTTGCAGTTTGTAATGAAAATTTCAACAAGCAATCACACTACTGATTTAAAAAAAAAAGTGTTGAAAAATGTGATAGGATCTATTTGTCTCATTAAACTGATTCTAAAATTAAATATGCTTGCAGCTATAGATGATCTGAAATTGGTAAGAGAAATATAAATTGAATAAAGTTGCTTCTATTTTATATTTAACTTAAACATACTGATTTTTATATATGGTACAATTTTACCTTTTCTGAGATGCAAAGTGAGCCCAATCCTTTTAAGAGGGTGCGGCCCTTTGGTATTCTTCGCTTCCGGAATGAGGCCCGTCCCTTCCAATAAAATAATTATCCACCCCTACTCTAATGTATTTACCACTTATTATTCGCAAAAGTAGTTTCCGCGTTGTGAGTTAACTCAAATGTGAAAAAAAAATGGTTATGATCAACTATGTAAAGTAATATGTTAATATTTAACAGAAAGAATTGATTTAGCTAATTATTATTCAGATTATAATTCTTACATTTTTGTTATGAAAATTGGTTAACAGTAGAGAAAATATAATACATTTTTACACCATTCTTTAATCAAAAATGCACCTTTTCCCGGTATTAAATAAACTATATAGTAACTTTTATAAAATTATCCATTATAACTTATTAAATAAAGCTATTAATTTATTTAATCTTTTAATTAGACTTGTGACGGATCTATTCGTGTACCTTCCTTTAATCCTCTTGGGAAATCTTTGGGCTATCAATTCGCGTTTATTCACAACCAACCCTTTTGAAGAAAAACCGTGATATTGAGATTATAAGTCTACTATATATAGCCAAGGTTTTCTAGTTAGCAATGAGGGGAAGAGAGAGGACATGGTAAGATAGAATTCATTGCTACTGATCAGGTATTATAACTTTCCATAGTGTATTTCAAATATTTAACAGAGAAGGAGATTTAAAATGACGATCGATCACTATAGTTGAATTAGTATTAGATTAAGTGGGATAATAGATTTGATCCTATAAAGAGAGGACCGATATTGATAGTCTCCTAATAATTCGTGTATCTTGCTATTTATCCACATTTTGTTCATATTGAGAATATTTTTCAGGTTGAAAATTATTGAATCAGAGTTACTTTTTTGTGAGATCAATAAATAGATAGTTGTTGATTACGACTAGTGTTTCTTCCCTTTCTCCCACATATCTAGGTGGGCAAAAGAGATCTAATCCCTCACAGATTTACTATAAAAAATTCAAGAAATGCAGCCATTTTTCCCTGCAGTATAAGCTTTAGAGTGTTTTAAAATAGTTATAATTAGATGTCATTGCTCAAAGAACCTACTATCTGTAACTAAATTTATGTTGTGATAAAGCTTTATAAAACTGTCCCCTTTTTGCCTCTGTATCAAAACTTTGACACGTGATTCGGTATTGCTTAGCTTAATCTGTGAACAACGAATAGATTTTAACAGCTACATACATTAGTTGTTCCTCAATCCTCTTCTCCTTGCGATTCGCCCACTAACAATGGCACGAATCACAACATACAATCAGCTAAGCTTGCACTGTCACCATATTATTCTTTGGCAGAGGAAGAAAAAACCTTGCGAAACACTTCACAGAAAGATAAAATACTTGGTAGTTGTAAAGATCGCAATTAAACATCCTAGAGAGTAAACAAACATGAGTGAAGATAGAAAGAAATGTTACTATCCGACAGTTCATCAATCCCTTTTACATTTTCGTTAAAAACGGCTAACATTTCTTCTAATATTGAGTTTTTACAAGAATATTTTTCATGAACTTCACTCTCTCTTATAGGAACCTCGATTTTGAAAAAGCTTAGAAAAGAAGGATTTTTTTTATATTTACTGTCACTTGAATTAGAATATGCATACACAGCAACTGTTTTATTATTACAAGAAAAAATTATTTAAATCCAGTTTTTCTGCGAAAAAAAGGAGGAAGAATATCATATTTTCAAAACATTATCCTTTTTCGAAAAATGTTTCTTTATAAATTATATTTTGGAATTAGGATTTTTGAAATATGTAATTTAGAAGTGGATTTATTCATATTTTACTACTTCAGAGTAAATAAATTTTAACAAAAAAACACCGGTAATTATTTCAATTGATAATAACTCTGAAATAATGTAAAATTTTCTGAAGTCCTAGTTCAGACTCTGTAGATAAGTCTTAGCTATATATAGGCAAAATATTATTAATATAGAAGCATTTTTCAAAAAAGGAGAATGTTTTGAAAGTATGTCATTCTTTCTTCGTTTTTTGCCAAACCATTTCAAAATTTTTGTTGTAATAATATTCTTAAAACAGTTGTATATATATATGCATGTTTTAATTCAAATGACTCTAAATATCAAAAAAATTATTCTCATATATTCTTTTTCAAAATCACGCTTCCGAATGTAGACAAATGCCTATATTACCAAAAACCTAAGCAAAAAACAAGTAATATAAAAAATAGTTTTTAAGTCAATTCCTACTTAGATCAACAACGAAAATTTTTATTTTAGCTACTTTTTATTAAATAGTTACAATTAATATAAATGTGTGTATACATAGGACAGAATCACAACATTAAGTGGTAATTAGTTTTTTTAATTATCATTAAAGTATCGTATTGTCTTTTTAATTTCAGTCCTACTGAATGCTTTAAGACGTGAGAAAAAACCTTTTCAAGTTTTGACACAAGTCGCCAAAATGGTCGCCAAGTCGCCAACGTGGCTGTATTTGTAATTCTTTAAATAATTAGTTTTAATCAATTAATTCTTATTAATTATAATTAAATTATTGTATTGTCATCCAAAATGATCCTGTATATAAAATTTCAGCTCAATTCAGCGCTTTAAAATGTATTTTATTAACGATTGAAAATTCCACCAAGATAAATAAATAAATATACAAATATATAAATAAATAAATATATAGACCATGCGAGCTAATAGTAGGAATTGAAAAAAGAAAAAGGCAACTATTTTATTTTCACTAAATATTCTTAAACATTACAACTTTAAAAAGTGAATAGGGAAAATTCCTTCATCCAATTAATCCTCGTTTAAAAATACAATTTGGTTATGCCATTAATAAGATAAAGAAATTTCCTGAAAAAAACTAAAACATTTATTTTATTTGATGTAATTAACACATAATGTTCAAAAATAAAATAAATCGCTGTATATAGAGGTACGATGCTTCTTTTAAGAAAATAAAGCCCCCCAAAAAAGCGAGCAAGCTGTCAATAAGAATAAGATAAAATTTAAGAATTTCAATATAAAAATCGAAGATTAATAAATATTATTATTTGGATGATATTCAATCATTTTAGATTCAAAGCATATTAGATATAAATTGATAAAAAAAGATTTAATTTAGCAGTTTTGTATTTAATGGTTGTTAAGAGGAGAATTAAAAACCAATTTAACATAGAAGAAAATTATCAAAATGGTATTAGAAAAATCATAAATTAATGTAGATTCGTTTTACTGAGCTTTAATTTTTAAACTATCTTCATTGTTAAGATGTCAAAATACATCTTGATAAATTCAGTTGAATACTTTTAGAATAACTTTAAAACATATTTTTGAAATATAACATCATTAATTTAAAATAATTAAAAGTTCTTATCTTTGTTTTTAATATATTAAACTTTAAAATAGAAAATTGAGTATGCCTGACATTGAATTCAGATAAAAAATACCTACTTCAATTGGGCCTTTGAAACGTTAAATCTATGTGAATACAGAAGATTACAGAAAAATTCGTGCTATAATCAGATATATTAAAAAGAAACCTGACAATAGCTGCAATAAAAAAATTAAGTTATTCAAAGCAAAGGGAATATTCACTTAATGTCTATCTGAGGTACTGACATATATTGTGTTTTAATTTACCTGAATTCTGTATATATTAAATATGGTAATTAGGCTTTATAATAATTTGGAGCATGTGATTTAGATTAATTTCAGATTAATTGTAGTAAAAAAAATTACATAATTTCTAACTGCATTTTCTTTTCTAAATTGGTTTATTTCAACCCAGAAATGTTGGCGGCTTAAAATTTTGTTTAACTTTACAGTCATAAGCCTAAAAGTGTGCTAATGTATTACTTTGTTCATATTATTTTTGCCAGTCCTGTCATATTCTTACTTCGATTTATATTGAATTATATATTATCTATATACGTTATAAAAATACAGTCTTTTCGGTTAGTATTCGATTTGAAAATATTAAAACCTATAAGTATTCTCATGAAAATTCCTTGAAAAAAAGTTGTCTGTAAGTGAACAACATTTTGCATTCTTTTTACCATCTTCAATGGCATCTATCATCCATTTAAAAATTAAATAATAACAAGTACTGATATGCAGTCCGAAATAAAAGAGTGAAAGTATAAAACTTTATAATAAAATATGAAAATCTGAAATATATCAGATCCAGGGATCGATTAGCTTCGAGTATAACAATAAATCTGTTATCTTGATATTGAACTACTGAAGCGAAATATATGAGATGAAGAACAAAGAGAGGAAATATAGAAATTGCAGAGGTAGCCTGGGGGCATGTCATCCGTCATTACCCCAGCAGTAAACGCTTTGAGAAATAGAAGTTGACAAGCGTAGCTTTTAAGCAGGAGTACAGTCTTTTAAAATAATAAAACTTCTTTTCTATTTTCAACTTTTGTCCATACCGAGATAGATCAACTAAACCATGAGGGGAGGGAGGCAACCCATGGTCTACCTTGAATAATTTTGAGGCCCGTAAGGTTCTTTACAAAATACGATTATTTTGTGCAATATTTTTTTATCTTTAGTGAAGTGTTTTGTAACAAATAAATCCCATAATTGTTTCTATTTTATCACATTGCTTCTGTTTTTGTAGATATTTAAAAGTGAGTAATATTGAATTGTAGCGATACCCCCGCAGCATCTCGCTTGTCATTGTAGCCATTTTTCAAATAACTTCTGAGATTATTTCCTTTCGGAAATGAAATTTATCAAACGAAAACCTGCAACACCAATTACAATGTGCAAATACACATATATTGAGATCGCTTTTTAAAAACTAAGTGAAAGAATTGAGAAATACAACTACTTCATTATTTAAATAAATTAAACATAATTTGATCATTGAATTATAATTATTGTATTACCTATGTTTGTATACATGAAAAATAAGAGAGACAATAATAATAGTTCATTCTGTTTTAAATTGTCCCTCCAATAAATGTTTGTAATGGGTCCAAATCTAATATAAGATATAATTTTTATAAGCGGCTTGCGGGATTATAATGTTTTTTCCGAAGTGGCCCTCAAGATCATTTGGGTTGGACATCCCTGAACTAAACGTTCAAGATGTTTAAGTATTTATAGAACTGTCTTGAATTGAAGCTGATTAAAGGGACAGTTAATAGATGAAAATATTTTTAGGTACATTTCAACATTAATCCAAAATCTTTATAAAGTTACCAGGAAATAATTAAATTTTAATGAAAAATTAATTTTCGAAGCATTTACAAACGCTTTAAATCTAAATGACGCAGTCTGACTTCATTTAATTCGAAATATTGAAGTAAAATTACTAAAAGTTCTTGCATAAAATAATACATAAAATGGATCGAATTAATTTCACGTTCAATGATCATGGATATAAACCATTTTTCTTTCAAACACGAATGTAAGCAAAAGGCCCTTTTTACGTTCATGCTGTTTGCTGTACGTTGAACTCAACGTACTACATCTCCCAAGGGACATTAAAACCTTCAATCAATATCACAATTTCCCCAATAGCTTCAGCTTTCTTGTTAAGTAAAAACAAGGTGCATTGTTTAGGTTTCTCATCATACTGTCATAAAGATGCTTAATGACACTCATGTTCCATTACTTTGGAAGCTTAAAATAATACCATGATTAAGCCTCTCATCATCTATTACTTTCGTACTCTTCTGAACAACAAAAAATAGGAATTCACTCTACTTCCGGCGATCAATAATGACTCTATTATCTTAACAGTTTTTGGTATTCTAGGCACGGACGTGAATTATGAGAATTATTGAATTAATAGTTTCTTTAACATACCATTACAATAGTGATTTAAAAAATTAATGGTATGATATATTGCTTATAATGATAATAATCTCGTTATTATTCAATATTTATTATAATTTTTACTAAGGTTATGACGGCTGGTATTTGACTACGTTCGAAACTGTTATTTTGAAAAGCGTATAAATGAATATTTTTTTTGATATTTAGCTTCATTTGAATTAGAATACACATATAAAATTATTTTAAGACTATTATTACAGTAAAAATTTATTTAAATGCATTTTTTGGCAAAAAATGTAGAAAGAATGTCATGCTTCCAGAATAGTCTTCTTTCATAGAAAATGCTTCTATAAAAACAATATTTTGTCTATATATATCAATGACTTTCCTACAGAGCCTGAACTATAGGGTTGTTGAAAAATTCACATTATTTTCAAAGTAACTGTCAACTGAAATAACAATCGGTACTTTTTGTTAATATTTCTCTACTCTGAAACATTTAATTACAAATGAATTCATTCTTAATTTTGTATTTAAAAAATTCTTGTTAAGGTTTTCTAGAAGAGTCTTAGCCAAAATTTGTTTGCAAAAAACCCACCTTGCATTTAAATAATTTATTTCTTGTAGTAATATTATTAAAACAGCTTCATGTGTATACTTTAACTCAAGTAACACTAAGTATATCAAATAAATTATTCATTAATATACGCTTTTGCAAAATCGTGGTTCCAAACGTACTCAGATACCTTAAAATACTGGGCATTTATTTTTGACAGTAAAATATGTTCATATGATATATATGAGGTAATATTATTGAATATCATTGTGAAATATATTCATTAAGAGTTTACAAAGATGCTTTAAGTTTTTACCTACCTGTCTGTCAAGCCTGAATTTGTTTTTCATAAGTGACAAAACTTACCTAATCGCATAACCAGAAGAAAAGCTTTAATAAATCATTCAATAATTCGATTAAAATTAACGATTATGACTTAAACAAAATAACTTCTGGGAATTAGTAACTGTAAAAAAGTTATCTCTATTTAGTTTCTAAAAGGTATAAATATCTGTATTTTTTTCAATATTCAAATTTGCCTAATCATATTTAACTCTTTATGTGATTCTACATTGAAAATTTAATTTTTGGATTAAATTATTATCCATTTAAATAAAACTTTTCTGTATATTTAAAATTATAAATTACCTTTATACTTTAAGTCCTCATACGGAAACTAGACAAATAAATTTCTCTAATTTCCTCAAAAACAATAGAAATAGATTTGATGACAATTGTGAATGCTCATTTTCATAATTTATGCTTTTAGTGAAAAGATTTCTCATTGTTTTTCCATTTCTCGTTTCTGTCTTTTTTAGTTGTATTTTTGTACAATCTTACTTCATGAAAAACATACTACCGGGTTCACTGAAGCAAGCGAATGGGCTTAGTTACCCTTTTCAAGGATTACAAATTCAAATAAAGCTTGGATAAGACTTTTTTTGAAAAAGTTATAGTTACATAAAAAAAATATTTCCGTTATAAAACATTTTTACAGAATAGAAACATTAACAATTTTGACTTAAACTCAGAAATTTGTATCGATGAAAATATATTATAATTAAAAGGAATAAATAAAATCATGAGTTATCTGTGAAAGTTATTATGATTTAAAACCATGAATAATAAACTCGATTTTTTTTTAGATAAGTTCCTTAACTTTACATAGCAACAGTATTCCTGATGTTATCTGAAGAATAAATTTTAAGATGAAATGGTTATTTTTCCCTTTTATGTATAAATACATAAATTATGATTTATTCAGGCGCAATTAAACAGAAAGGAAAAAAAGGAGGAAATTTGATCGAATAAAATGATAGAAAGGAAAAATTTGACATAATCAGAAGAAGTGAAATAATTTTGAATATATTATAAATGTGGCAGCTATACTCGAAAGAGACAAATCTATTAATTTCTGAAGTAAAGTTTTTATAAGGTTCCAAAATCGTCTAATTTATTGAGTAATAGCAAGAATCTAAATTTATACTTATTTGTTTCAAGAATTGACCTAGAAATACAGTTTCAAATCTATTTTCAGAAATTTTTTACTTTAAGGTAAAGTAAAAAAAATAAGAATGAACGTGTATGTCCGAAAATTTTCAAAAAAGAGTTAAATCAATCTTTTAGGAATATTTACTAGTTTAGTTTTGCTAAAACACTGAACTAGTAACCCCAAAAATTATCTTAAAAGTCATGTATTTTTGGAATCATTGAATCGATTTAGAAAATATTACTTATTTAAATTTATTCTTGTTGATATCCGTTATTAGTTAGTTAAATACACAATGAGCTTTAGATTTAATTAGTGTTCTGGAATATATAATCATGGAAAAAATACGTAAAAATTACATGAATTTGTAATGATTCTCATAGATTTGGATGGATGAAAATAGTTATAAAAATTTAAACGATAAAACATACGTTCACGAAAAAGTATATATTATGCCTTTGAATTAATTCAAGTATAAAATTGAAACATAGAAAAAAAAGCGTAAACTATACAAATGTGGGATAAATTATACAAGGTTGATAGACGCGTTACTATAATTTAACTTAACTCAAGTGACGCACAGCCCTTGTGGGCCAAGACCTACTGTGCCCAACTCAGTATGCACGACCTTGGGCCCTGAGGAGATGTTAAGGTCAGGTGGTCAGTCTGACGCGAAAACTCTCAGTGTTAAGCTACCAAGCAAGCTTGGTCCTCATTTATCGACCCATGGAAGGGATGAAAGGCTGAGTGAGTCTTGCCCAGCCCGGGCTTCGAACCTCGAACCTATGGCGTGGAAGCGAGATGCACTAACCACTCAGCCACTGGGCTTCAGACGTTACTATAAAAAGAGAGTATTAATATTTCACAATAAATATTATAATTATATATAAATATTATTAATATTTAATACATTAAGCATTTAGAATAAAATAGTTCATCCTCCTGTCGCAACGGGTTTTTTTCCCCCATTATTTTGTCTTTAACTGTGCTTAAGCTTATAACTATAACATTTACAATATGTTATGTTCATATAACAGAACTAAGTATGTTCTTTTATTATTGCCGATAACTATGCAAGATGGACCTCAGATTATGACTTGATTGATATTATTTACGATGAGATATTGCTCAAAGTCTAAGCTGAAGCATTATCTACAAGAAATATCAGAGAAGAATTTCTAGTGAATTAAATATAAAGGTATTCAAAATAAAGCCTTGGGTTATATAGCTACAAAACCTTTTAAAATAAGTGATATCCTTTAATATGGTACTCTGACTGAAGTCTAAAAATGCTTCATCAAAGAAGCATCTTAAATTTTTTTGAAGTTGAAATGCATCAAAAAATATTTTAGGTAATTTTAAGGCTAGTTACCATGAAAGGAACAGATGAAAAAGTTTATTTTTTCTCATTGAATTGAACAAAAAATAATCGAGCGTTATGGGTAGCTTTCCAAATATAGAAGTTTTGTGAGATAGAATTTAAAAGTTGATAACAGTAGAGCGAGAAAACTTTCAAGATAACGACGTTTTCCTTTCCTTCTAAAGAATGATTTGTTCTTTGATAGCAGGAGAAGTAAAAAAGCAGCCATCTGATAAAAATATCTAAAAATTTCTTATACCTTCGCCTTCAGACAAATATGTTACTTATAAATAATTCAACTTAAGAACCTAAAAAAAAAGATGTTTCTTTATTTTGTCGAAAATACAACTCCTTGGAAAATCATAAACTTATGTTATCATGTTTTAATTTTTTTTTATTTAATATTACTCTTGGAATGCAATTATTTTTTTAAATTTTCAAGTTACTCTATTAATTAAAAAATGGAAATATCTTAAATATACAGTATTTTAATACGTCATTAAAAATCAGTAAGGCTAGTATAATGGAAGACTTTGTTCAAAAAAATATCTGTGTAATGGATTTTAAAAAAAACTTTTATCAACATTAGTAGGTTCAACTATTTTTTGCTGTAAATACATATTTGTAGGCCAGATATCAAGTCTCAAAAAGGAGTTATTTTAATAACTGAATTAACCCTTCAATTAAAATACAATGTAGAAATGGTTTTCTTTGTATAACACAAAATAATTTTCATAGAAAGCATACCTGGTTTGAATTGCAGAATGACCATTGGCTCAGTTTTACATAAGAAATCCGAAAATACCCGGAAATCCGTTATTATTAGCTATTAAGGTATCCGACTACGTTCGGAACCGTGATTTTGCAAAAGCGTATAAATGGATAATATTTATGATATTAGTGTAACTTAGATTAGAAAACATACATAAAATTGTTTAAAGAATATTATTACAATAAAAAATTATTTAAGTACAATATTTTGACAAAAAATGAACATAGAATCATCAATGTTCAAAACATTCTCCTTTTATGAAAAATGCTTCTATTATAATAATATTTTGCCTATATATAGCTCAGACCTCTGTACAAAGACTGAACTAGAATTTTTGAAACATATAACTTAGAAGTGGATTTATCCACATTTTACTACAACAGAGAGGAGAAATTAAAAAAAAAACACCGATAATTATTTAAATTGGTGGTAACTCTGAAAATAATGGGAATTTTTCAAAATTCTTAGTTCCGACTCTCTGGAGACGTCTTTACTTTATCTAAGCACGCACCACACACACACACACACACAAAATATTATTATTATAGAAGCATTTCTTATAAAAGGAGAACGTTTTGAAAAAAGGTTATTCTAAGTTAATTTTTTGCCAAAATATTGTATTCAAATAATTTTTTTTTGTCAAAATGTCCTTAAAACAATTTTATACACGTATTCTAATCTAAGTGACACTAAATACCATGAAAATTATCCATTTATGCGCTTTTTTAAAATCACTGTTCCGAACGTAGTCGGATACCTTAATCAAAATCTTTTTAGATTTTGTATTCTGAGTTTACTAAACTTTAAACAAAATAACAAAATAATAAAACAGCCCACGTAAAAAAAAAAAATTAGATTTTTTGTACTTTTTCATTATTAGAGCTATTTCATTTAGCATAGAAAGCCTATTACATTTAGAAAGAATATTTGTACACAAAATGGATCATTTAAATGTTTCTTATTCATATTAAAGATATGATGTTTGTTATATCCAACCTTAATGTTCTATACCTGGGATCGGCAACCTTTTAGTTTTAGTATGCCAAATCAATCTACCAATATGATTCAGGGTTCCAAACAGCAGGACAACTTTGAACAATTCGATTCCCGAGATAAAATATGCAGAGTTACAGAATAGAAGTCAATAATATAGATATATTTACAGTTTTTGTATATATTAATTTTGCATATAAAAAGACAAATAAAAACCTAGTATTTTTATCTATCGTCATATCGTAAAATCAGGGGTATAGTTTGTAACAATCAATTAGACATGATTCTAAGCATTCAGTTGTTAAACAATTTCTTTGCGGATTCAAAATATTTTTACACGAGGAAAGAATTTTTACTTAGATATGTAGAACCAAAAGTGAAAAGTGGAGTACATGCAATTTTTTCTCCTCACACAATTAAATCTCTCTAGAAATGACATTCAATAATTTGTAAAATAGCTGTATATTTATCTTTGGAGTTATCTTAAGATTTTTGTAAATTAGAGAGAGAGATCCATTACAAATTTATCAATATCCATCCACCCAAAAATTGACAAACGTGTTAGAGTAGTGCAGAGTGCCACTAGAATTGTACCGCGTGTCATAAGTTGCCGACCCCTGTTCTATACCAACAGCATTTTTTCTTAAACATTTACTGCTAAAAGGAAAACACTTAAAAATTCATTTCTTCAAAAAATATTTGACGAAAATTTTATATTATTAAGATTATTCTTCCATCCTTTTGTGTACTTCTAATCAATCCAAATGCTGAAGGACCTGATTAATTTTCTAAAGTAATAAAACTCCCTTTCATATTTCGAACCCCCCTCCAAGAGACGAGGAATTTTAATTCATTCTCTAAATAAAGCCGGAAAAGTTGAAAAAGAAAGACGCTCTTGAATGCTGTCAAAACAGCCATGAAAAAAGTCACACGCATTACGTTAAGGACAGCACAGTCTAGTGGCCTATATTTTCTCACTTACTGCTAATGAAATATACGGGATCCTTTCGTGAGGTCTGACACGAGTTGAATTTCTGATTATAGGTTGTGTAATACGGTTGCTGAACAGGGTATGTGTGTTCTTTTAGACTGCGTAATTTTATGCGAATCCATTTCCAAACCACACCCACAGCGTTTATAAAAATAAAATTAGGAAGTTTCATCCTTCATTCCCCAGATACCGATGATATCATCAGTGTTTTTACTTTGCTGTATTTGTTGTGCTAGGTAAATTTTTGAAATGCTTAGAATAAACCCTATTACGAAAATTATATTTTTATATTTTTATTGTTGAACAAAAATATGAAAATAAATAATATTTTCATTAAAAGAAAAAATTACCATTAATCTATGTGTGCGTTAGAATTTTTTTTTACAGTTTGGTAGATTAGCTTTGTGTTTGGGTGACAACCACTTTTTACATCTGTTTTCAGCTGTAAAAAATATTTTGATGATATCAGTAATATAAACAAAGCATGGGTCAACAAAAAAATCGAGAAGTTATATAAGAGTTTAATTTTGGTACTGTAATTTGTAAGAAAATATCGAAAATTAAAGAAAACATTTGTTAATTTTCAGGAAAGAATATATTTTAAGGTATTCAAACACGTTCGGAGTACTTTTTAAGAAAATAGTACACTAAAACATTATAAATGCGTTTTTAGGCATCAATACAAATAAATACTAATATTTAACTATAACAATATTCTTAAAAGTTATCTAAATTTTACAAAAATCACAATGATTAGTGAAATTTCAACACAATATTTTTGAAAAACTTCAAAGAAATTAGATAAAAATACTAAAAAGCTTATATCAGTTAAAGTACTGCTAAAACAAATTAGATATATTTATCTAGAGAATGTAATCATATTTTAATGTTTTCTTAAAATTTAAAATTTTTAGAGCTGATCGATTAAATATTAAAAGAAATGTGTCATTCTTTATGAGACTATTATTAAAATAACGTGCCATAACTCAAAAAAATATTCCTTCACGATAAGAAACATTTTAGCACATTCTCTAGAAAATAATATAAATATCAAGATCCAAAAGTTTCAAAGAAATACACTGATAATATTTTGAGTTATCAGACTCGCGCCGTCATAGACTTCGAACACTTTAAATGCTCACTTCTGGTAGATTAAAGACCCACTTCCGGTTTTTCTAATTTTATAAAGTTTATTGTAACTTGGCCTCTAGATAACTTAGAAAAAAAACAAAGTATGCTTTGTAAAACCAAGAGATAGCTCTATCAATAAAATAAAAAACAAAAAATACGTTTTTTGACTAAATTTAATCATTTTAACATGTTCGAATACCTTAAGTAGTAAAAATACAATAAACATGGAAGATCATAAAATTTGTTGCATATGACTTATATAATATCAATGACACCTATTCAAATTAATCAACGAGTTATATTAATGATGCATACAAACAACGTTTTTTAAAAAATTTACTGATCAAGGAAACTTTATAAAATACACTTTGTAACACAAAAAACGACGCACCAAGAACGAGTTGTCCGGTAGAGACAAAAGTAGGTGGGTAGAAAGATTATGTACAGAATATAAAATGATTAAAATTTCAGAAGAATTGAATGATTTATTTCAGACTTACATAATTACAAAGTAACGAGATCAATAAGTTGTTAACCCACCTCTAATCTGGATGCAAGCTGCCACACGACGTGGCTTAGAGTGATAAAGCACCCTGATAGTCTTGATGGCCAAATTTGCTCCAATTGTCGGGCCAGGTCATCAATATTCTCTGGTAGATGCAGTCGCCTTTAAATCATATCCCAGACATGCTTGATTGGAGAGAGATCTGGCGATTTGGCTGGCCAAGGAAGTGTTTGATAAGCTGTAAGACAGTTCATAGCAACATATTCCATATGTGGTCTGGCTTTATCTTGCTGAAAAATAAGGTGAGTGTACTACAAAAGGAACAGGAGTAAAACGGTCCTCAGAATGTCGTCGACGTACCGCTGTACTATAAGTGGGCCTCTAATGACGACCAAAGGGGTCCGTATGTCAAAAGAAATGGCACCCCAGACCATAACTCCTGGTTGTGGGCCTGTGTGGCGTGCAAAAGTAAAAGCAGAATCGGCACGCTGCCCTGGGCGTCTCCAGACACGTCTTCGATGATCGTCAGGACACAGTTGGAAGAGGAATTCGTCGCTAAATACTATACGTCCCCAGTCAGCATGATTCCAACCTGATAGAGCCAAGCACCACTGTAATTTGGTTCGACAGTATGTAGGCGTGGTTGACACTTTAAGTAGCAGTCGGTACCAGCGTAAAAATCTCTCTATCAGCAAGTCAGTGAATGGTCATGGGGGACACTCAAGTGCGGGTCACACGTCTGATAGTTAATAAAGATGAATCAAGCGCTGTGACTGCTTATCTGACAGTCTGTCCTCCCGATCTGCTGTGGCCCTAGGGCGACCGCTACCATTGTGATGCTGAAATCTGTCACTGTCCACCCATTCTTGCCAGCATCTTCTAATGGCCGCATCGTTTCGACCCATAGAACGAGTGATTCACCGATTTGCCTAATCAGCCTCTTTCAATCCAATGATACGAAGTCTGACAGTTGCTCGTAATGAGCTCGAATCCTGCGGCGGGGCATTTTTTCAGTCGTTGAAAGGTATCCTAATTTTCAATGCAACAAAAATTTCCACCATCAGATTGAGAATCGCTTCTTTTAGACACCTGCTGAGTGCGTAGTTCGGATGCGCTGTAGCTCTCGCTATTCCTTCATTGGACACCAAATTTTAACCATTTGCATGTTCGGTACAAATGCCTTTGCATACGAAATTTCATTACAATCGGGTAATTCCTTCTTGGAGCGTCGTTTTTTTTTGGTTATAGAGTGTAGCTTACATAATGGTTTTTAATATGAGATAAATGTTTAGTATAAATATGAACATAATCTTTTTTGTTAAGTTTAATAGCAACGATTTTCTCTAATGTATTAATTTTTTTGGAACAAAAATGTCTTCATAGAAAATAACTAATATATAGAAACATAATTTAAATTCTTCCTATGGATTAAATCCAAGGTATTTTCGAATAAAATTAAGTTTAACTCATAAGCATGAATTCAACATATAATGTAGTTTCAGATTTCCTTAGTAAAAATTTCTCTATCGAAAATGTTCCATAAATTCTAATTCTTAAATGCATTAACTTTTATTTAAATTATATAAAATTACATACTCTTGTTAAATGTAAATAACACGTTTGTAAGTTTATTAAAGTTGAAACTCTATTCGCACAGCTGGATATTAAAATTCTGATCAGGAAATTTAAAAACATCTGGAACTATTTTTGTGGGAAAGCGCGCTTTTTTAAAAATGTTAATCTTATACTTTCAAGTTCATTTGTGGTACTCGAATGCTTCAGTTCCGGCTACAGCAACGTCAATACTTGTGGATGGTTTGTAAGTTAAGGCGTGATTTAGTTTAATTACGAAAAAAGGCACAAAGGTCAAAAACGTGTTGACCTCATGGTAAAACACCTGCTTTTGAAACACCAACGCATGACTCAAGAGGATCTTTTCCTTTCAGAGAATTTAATAACAGATAGTTGATGAATTTACTTAACTTTTGCAGGTTTATTTGGAGTAAAACAAAATTGACGCGATTGTATACGTGACTAGAATAGCTGCAGTTATGAAGAACAAATTATTGTTCTAAAATTAGCAATGCAACATACTTTTTAAATTAAAAAAAAACAATAACTCCTACACTGAGAAAAATTTTAAATTTAAATCCAAATATTTCCTTGTAGATGTATTTTATTTTCTGATTGAATGTTATACATACGAAACACAATTGAGCCGTTTCTTTGAAGGTAGAGTAAGTCCATTTTTGACAAAAAGTTATTTATTATAACTTTGAATGCGATCTATGCTATGGGCTTTTTATTTCTGAACACTTCCTTAAAAAATTCTTCAAAATTTTCATCATTTTGTCCAATATAAATTTACGTAGTTAATGAAATTACAAATATAATTACTTTGGAAGTGGTAAATATCTCCATATAATTTAAAATGGATTTACACCACTTTCAAAGAAAACGTCTCAATTGTTACTTATGCAATTGTTTCAAATTAAATTAATATATATGCAAAACATACACCCCTCACCCCCTATATATATATATATATATATATATATATATATATATCCAAATGAGAGAAATATCAAACTCCAGAGATTCAAATATGGATGCTTCAGTTTCTATAAATATAGCAGGCTGTGTACTGCTTAGTGGAGTAAAAACTAGTTTTGGTAGCTACCTAACATTCTTGTTTCGATTTATAGTATTATACAAATTACTTTTATATATACTAAGCTGTCCTCCTAAGTCAGCAATTTTAGTAATATTAAAACATCTATGTGTCTTTTAAGTTCCAATACCTGTTTGTTTCTTTATCTTTTGTATTATTAACCTATAGAATATTTTGTGAAGAAATATTTCGAAACACACACACACACACACACATTTGTATCGATTCGAATTTTTAAATCAATTTTTACATTGATTGCCAAAAATATAATATTCTACTCTGTAGAACTAAAAGTAGGTCAAGTTAAAGCATATACACGCATAAATTGTGAAGAATAAAAGTCAAGTTCTATTTAAAATTTCACTCATCAAAAAAAAAAATCAGTGCATTTGGAAATCAAATCTTTGTCTAAAATTAAAATTATTAATCTAACAATGTAAAAAATCAAATAATTATTATGTAAAGTGATCATAAATTAATGCAACTATTAAAAATATTTACTCGTACTATAAATGTTAAGATTTGCAAATCACACAACACACACACATTGAGAGAACAGTTTTTACTACAATCATTATACATACATAATTATTTTTCTCTATTGAATTTTTACTTTTACTTTTCATGTCTCATACGAAAATATTCATTTCTAAATATTTCTTTATCGACAATTTTTTACTTTTTGTATGATTTTTAGAAAATTCAAAACAAAAGCAATCTGCTTCTACTGGAATATATTTCACTCATTGTCAGTTTTCACTTGTCATCATTTGAAAAATTATGTTTGATATCAAAAAGAAAAGTTCAATGATACAATGTCAGGGAGTCTGACAGGATGTGTGTCAGTTGCATGTTGTGTTATTTTTAGTCACCTGTAAGTGGGCTTTGTGTACTGCAGGAAAGGCATGTTTCATCCATGATACCTTTTACGTATGTTACGAACAACCTGTGAAGTTAAATCAGTGATTCGCAACCACTGTGCCACGGAACTTTCGTGTCTCACCAATTTTTTTAAAAACTATTTATTATACTCTGTGAAAAAAATAAAATCCGATACCGAACCATTCGGCCGTTTTATAGAAATAAACTAAGAGTATTCGTGGTATATTTAACATCTGTTCATGGATGGATGGATTTTAAAAAAATGTGTTTGGGTTCGTAATCCGTTTGTGCATGATACATCTGTACATGAAATAACTTTAAATGAAGGGGAAAAAACTAATTTCGCTTTGTAATAATTGAGATTTAATTTCAAAACATTCGCGGAAGAATTAATTAATTCATTTTGGATTAAAATTAGAGGCGTTTATCTCATAATATTGCCGAAAGAAAAATAGCTTTAAAATATTGTTACAATTTTCTACATCTTACTTACGTGAATTCGGGTTTTCGCCATTAGCAAATGTAAAAATGTAAAAAATCAAGACTTTTAAATGGAGATGACGAAATGAGAGTGACAAAATCATTTATACGTTCAAATATGAACGAAATTATCAAGAATCATCAAGCTCAAATTTAGCATTAAATGTATTCTTATAAGTAATTTGTAATTAATTACTCAATAAATATTTTGTTGTCTTCGTCGTACATATTATTTTATTTAAAATTGAAAATTACTATCATAAATTATTTTACATGGAGTATTACAAATGGGTAAAATTCTTTTAAACTTATTTTATGGTTAGTGTGACAGCAAATTTTGTAAAATTGTTAAAAAAAGGTTGAGAATCACTGAGTTAAATGTTGGATTTTTATTTAAATCATTGCGTAATCGACATCACTTCTATTCATAATTATAATATTTTTACTAGATTGTGGCTGCTTGTTTTTATACAAATTTATTAAATAATCGTACCAAAAATTTGCTCTGCAAATAATCGTCCATAATTTAGCAAAATGAGAACTTTTCATCATGCATTTCTTCCAATCTGAAGGAATAAATATACTAATAGTAGGTATGTAAAATCATTTTCTTATCCAATGCACATTTCATACATTAGACTTTAAAAAGTAAGAAAATAGCTTTAAGTCTCTAGTCAATTATATAAATATTGTAAAATAAAAAGATCTTGAAATTGTATGTGAGTTGGTCAGATTTCTTATTAACACTCAAGAATATATATATATATATATATATATACAATATTTTCCAAAAGAATTTTGCTTGGGATGTATTAGAATTTAAAAAACTTGAGTATTCTGAAAATCTCTTCAGTTTTCAAAATAAAACTATAGATAAAACGAATTTTTAAAAATAAAAGTGCAAATACTATTTACTTGAGTTACACTTTGAAAACATTCTGTTAGGGGATGAAGCTAAAAAATCTCTACTCTAAACTTAAATCGAAACAGTATTTACTAATAATTGCTATTAGAAATATTTTCAATTTTATTCTTTCAGAGTTTTAATTTCCCTGAAACGAGTTTTACAATCGTTGGATACGCTCTTGTTTTTATACATTCCTCTAAATGTAGAAACATGGAATCAATCTGTGAACACATTTATAATTTTCTTACATAATAAAGAAAAACTGATCATTAAGGCCATGACATTTACTGCATAGGAGAAAAATCTTCTGTAGCTTTTGGAACGTCCAGTCGTGCAATACTTCTAGTTAATATACAGTAGCAAGTTTTTCTTTCTTTTATACAGATAAAACTATTATTTTCAAATTTCTAAATTTTTTTAATTAAAGGTTACCCAAAAGTATAACCGATACATAGAAACATTAAATAAGAGAAATATAAAAGTATTCATTATAAAATTATTAAATGTGAGCATATTATGAATCAATCACAAAGCATACTAAAAGCCTTTCAATTGTGGGAATGGAAACAGTAAAAAATGAAAAATCTGGGGACAAAAATATTTGATTTCTTGATAAGAAATTTAAAGACGAAAAATGTGTATAAAAATATTTAAATCGAAGTCAATTAATGAAAAGAGATTAAAATTGAAACTTTTTTAAATTCAGACCACCTTATTAAGATTAATGCAAATGCTTAAGATTACGTTAATCACGAAATATGAATCCCAGTGAGATCTCACGAGAAAGTGTAGTGCACAAAAATCGCAGGCCTTAAGTTAGAGTTTTTAATGAAGTATCGATAAGCCTATGCATTGTCTTTTTGTCAGGAGGTTATGAAATTGAGCGCAAGCAATGTACCATGAAATTGAACAACTTAATTTCCACGATCGTCTGCCTTGAATATAAAAAAGAAAGATTGCTTCAGAAATATATGACTTACACTGTTGTTAATTCTAGTGTGTTTTTCATCTTTTAATTTCTGTATTAAGTAAGATATTATGTTTCGCTGTTTAGAAATTAATTTACATTTTTCTATTTACCTTTACATGTAGTATGTTTTTCCACATTTAAAAAGTTTCATAACTTCCACGGAAGTTATTTTTTTCTTTTTCAAGGAAACTAAAAGATAAGTCTTACAAGCTGTTTTTTTGTTGGTCTTTTCACGTAAATGATTTATTTTAAATCATAAATCTTGTTGATGTTTTTTTTATTCTACAGAGTACGATGATTAATGACATATACACTCTGTGATAGTTAGTTTTAAAAGGTTTTCCTCTACATTCTTTATGAAGAAAAAGTAATTACATTATATTACGTTTTAAAATATTAATGGAATATACATAAATAATTTTAAGTATATATATATCTAATCAATGATCTTAAAAATCTTATACGTTTTAATATTAGACTGTTAGTATCTTTCGAAGTACTAACTTTGAATCCTCAAAAAAAAAAAAAAAAGAAAGAAAGAAAGAAAAAAAATTAGTAATTATGTTTCATGATGATATTGTATTGTGATTAATTTATTATGATGACATTCATTATATTCTGTGATTCTTTTTTGAAATAATGTTGTATGCTTTATTGTTATTTGGCTTCTGTTTTGGTTCTATGATACATATTTATTAAATTTAAAAAATTATGTAAGTAATTTAAAACATTATTATGTTTAAAAAAATTATTTTGAAATCTTTCTCGATGAAGCCAATATGATATTTTGTGAAAATCATTATTAATTTTTTTTACTTTTATATTTATTCAAATTTTAAAAATACAAGGAATTCTCCATTTTTTTAAAAAAAACTTGTCTTTGAAATTTTATTTTGATATATTCTTTTACTTTACATAGTTTTTTTCCTCATGGTTATATGGAGAAGTGAAAGACAAAGAATTGACTGACAGACAAAAACTCTAAAAATTTTATGTATATTGTAATATTTAAAAGTGTACGTTTTAAAAGTACACGTTTATTAAATATTTTATGCTAACAAACATTATTTACTGACAGTATATATAGAATAAATATTAAAAGTTAAAATGCGAGTATATAACTTTTCACAGTAAGACCTTGAACACTGGAACACATTTTGCAGACACTAGATTTATAAATTACAACTCTTACAAAAAAAAAGTGCGTTCTTTAATTATTTTATGGCGGTCAAATTTTGTTGAAATAATTGGTTCAGGTCACTGAGGAGAGAATAATGACAAGTTACAAAGTTATTGGTCGAATTTGTCGAACAAAATGACACATGAGAAGTTAGTAAAATTCTCTCCTATTGTTTTGTGATGACGGTAAATCATAACAAAGTAATGATTTCTCAACACAACGAGAACAACAAAGACATAAATAAAAAGATTGATTGTTCTTGAAAGTTATTGATACCTCCATATATACTCGAATAAAATATCAAAAACAGCGCAGTTTATTAAAAATAATTCTTATTTTTTTAGTTAACAGACTGACTTATTACGAAGGATATAGTAGCCATTTTATTAAAAATAATTCGTATTTTATGATTAAAAGTTTCAAAAAAAAAAGTTGAAACACTTATAATGCAATTGTACTGCTTGCAAAAATGACCTCGTTAATGCAAATTAAACTAATTATTTGAAATTACCTAATTCACACACAGATTCGATGTGTTTCACTTCACATGTTTCGTAATATTAATAATTAAAATACAATAAAACTTTAAAATACTTTAATATAATGAATAATGAGCAACATATAATATCAAATTAATGGCCAATATATACACACTAATATAACATTAATTCAGTTAGTCTTAAATGACTGTTGAGGATTTAGCTGTAATTACATTTTAAGGGGACACTATACGATTCAATTGACAAAAGTCGGTCAAAAATTCAAATACTTTTTTTATATAATTTTCTATAACCTCACAAAATTTGAAACTTCTAATTTAAAATAATTCAGAGTTATGATAACTTTCATGTTTTTTTTTTAACATCCCCCTTTTTTGGGTTTTATCTCAGAAAAAAAAAAAGCTTAAATTTTAATTTTAAAATGTTTTAAGGGGTTTTTTTACTATTTGTAATGCTTTGAATTTTTTACTTATTGCAAAAGCATGTAAAAGGGTTTTTTGTTTTTTTTTAATCAAAAAAAATTTTTAAAAAAATAGTTGAATGTGGAATTTATACACTTTTTAAGGAATTTTAAATAAGCATTCTTAAAAATATTTTACAATTAATCAATGTCATTAAAAAACCTAAATTTTTTGTTATGGTTTAAACATTGAAAATCAAATTAAAAGTATTTGTCAATTTTGTAGGAGGAGTGGCATTTTAAAATCTCTTCATAAGTTTTAAAGTTTTTCCTTAAAAACTAAATGGATAATTTTGGGTGGTTATTTAAGCACAAAAGCTATTTTATATAATGCGTATACATAGGGTGAAACCAAAAAATTTTTGAAAAAGATTAAATTAAAGAATTTTGTATAAATCATACCATGTCCCCTTAACACAAGAAAACAACTGAGCACCAATCAGTAAAAGAAATAAATACTTCTTTAATGAGAGTCTGTATTTTACTTGAAGTAGAAGATGAGAAATAACTAAATAAGCTGAGTTATTAAGTGGGAAAGTTAATTACACCTATTACGATGATGACAGACAACAAGCTTGCACCATCTTTTTTTAAAGATACTTCTTTATAAACAAGCTGTTATTATTATTTAAGCCAAGCTATCGAACAGCATCGTTACAAATCACCCTTAACTCAACAGGCATCAACGGGAAGCTCTCTGGCTCTGGCCCAACTTCAGCGCTTCAAATACAACTGTACACTTAGGCTTTGGTAGGTATCCTAAGATATAACTTTTATCTCCTTTTTCAGTATCTAAGTAACTCAGCTAATCCCCCAACTTAATCTCTTTGTCTCTTTCATAGGATTTATCTTTCATTTGCTTTTTTAGTTATGTTACATATATAAAGTTCATTTACATCCTGACTCATCTTTGCTACTCACTTTTGGACAGATACCAAAAAGATTCCGTCATTTTATTTGTTGGAAAATATCTTGATCCTCTTTCATATGTTAAAATAAATTGCCACTTTTTTGCTAAAAAACAGACATGAAGTCTTTACAAATTACTTATGTAAGTTATCTTAGTTTGTGATTTCAGGATCTGGTGAAAAAATAATAAGATATATTGAAATTAGAAACGAGCTAGCATTTGAGTTTTAAGTATTATATTGTTTCCGGTATCTCTTATATGGAATAAAAAGGTAGTTTTTCTTCTGTCAAGTGTGAGTTCAATTTTAAATAGTTTGAGTTTAATTTAATTTTAGCAATATTGTGTTATTTTTTTGTATTTCTTTCGAACTTTAATGTTGGACAGATACCAGAATATTTTGTTTGTATTTTTAAATCAGTAAGTACCTTTAACCCTTTTTATTTCTATTTCTGTGCTTAAACAAACTAACAAGTCAACATTTTCATAAAATAAACTTTTCTGGTAAGTGTATAAAAGGATCACACCTGTAATATTGTGAGTGTTTAAACCCTGGTACATGTATATTCCAGATTTGAGCGAAAAGTTAATCCTGGAAGAATTTGGCTTTGGTTAAGTGAGCTTATTTATGCATCTAAAAGTTATGTTGGAAAAGTGCCGAAATTTCCTTCATCTTATTCAGACAGGATGTGTCTAACACTTTTGAGTGTTATTTTTATTGAAAATAACTGATATATAACAGGACTAGAAATTTAAAAAAAGGTCGTTAACATTAATTAATCAACCTTTGATCACTAAAACTCAATTTGTTTTTGTTTGTTACATAAAATAATTAAAAAAAAACCAGATTTTATTTAATTACATCTTCGAGTAATTTGGAAGTTTTCTTCACATAGCATTTTATATACTTCGTGTAAAAAATTAAAATTTAGAAAGAAGAAAAGAAAATGCTTTTTTGAATACAAAAAAATTTTTGCTACTGATAATTTGGATGAATTTATTTTTATTTGTAAAAAACAAATCAATGATAAATTTAAGCATTGACAAAATAAAAATAATAGACATTATACTTTTCTTTTTCTTGCGTAATATGAACTATGGTTAATTACCATGATGGTGTAATACGGTTAATTAATCATTTATTACGGTTAATTACCTAAAAATATGATAGCTCAATATGAATTAGATGTATCTTTTAGCTTTAAAAAATGGTACTAGAATATTTAAATATAGATAAATCTCCCGAATTTCTTAAAAAATTTTCAAACATTAAAATTTAATAAAGGATTTATTTTTACATGTGACAGATGTTCTGCAGTTACTTGTAAGTTAAATTATTCTGAATTTTTGCTGTAAAGTGTTCTTGAATTTTTTAAGGATTAGAAATTTTCTAGTAGAGATAAAAGAAAACAGATTTTGGTTTTTCTAATGAAAATATACTGTTGGAAAATATTAGAATTGCTGTTTTACCTTGAGAATTGTCAGCCGTTGTGTTTTGATGGATAGCTCCAGCTACAGCTTCGGCCATGGCTCAGTAAGTGACCGTCGTGACGTCACTTTTCTACTAGTTTCTAATGGCCAGTGTAGAAATTAAGAGAGTGGATGTTGTGGAATTGTGCTTCCGACGATTCTTTTCTTGCAATATTTCTAAATGATAAACACTGGCGAGAAATGAAAACCCCGAAACGGAGTTTTGACCGCCGCCTTCGATTCCAAGCTGCTCGTTGATGGGGTTGCTACGTTTCGGAAGAGAGAATCAGTGGCGCCAAAAGCTACGCCAAAATTTGGCTTAGCAGCCACATTCGTTGGCTCCATCTTTTCAGTAGTAAAATATCGTAGCTTAAAGTAGATTCACACGAGAACAGCTACGTTTATTTTTAATTTTAAAAATAAATAAAAATATAAATTTATGAATTTAAAAAGATTCAACTATTGTCACTTGTTTTAGTATAATTCGTCATTTTAAAAATGATTTATGTTTTAAAATGAATCAACGTAACTGTAAAAGTCATCTTTAAATGTTAGAAATATAATACTTAAGAACCTGTCAGCAGCACCGTAACTTAAGTAGACTTTTGAATTTATATACAGTTTCCGAGGTGTGACTAGAATTTTATTTGGCACGGAATTCACTTCACTATATACTTTGTATTCAAAGCTTTGTTCCTTTGAAACAAAAAGCTTCCGAATAAATTTTATTTGAAATAAGGAAGTTCTAACATATTTCTTATGACTCCTAGCTATGCTGTTTGACATGTGTGTGTGTATATAAATATAAAGTATAGTAAAATTAAAGTGAAAAATTTTAGAACCTACAATACCAAAGAATGAAGAAATTGTGGTTACATATATATAATTAAATATTATTTTATTAAACAATGTATCTTTTTTTAGCAATAAATGCAATTTTTAAAACAAACTATTTTTTTCCTCGTCAAATTTTTTAATATTATTAAGCGAAGAGAATAATGCCAAATAAGGCTGTTGCGTAAACAATATGCAATAAAAATTAAAGATAATTTCAGCTTTTAGTAAGACTAATTTAATAGTTACTTATATCAATGATAAAGAGAGAGATTGTAAAATAAAAGCGAGAAAAATAATTATTCTGTCAACTTTGTCTAAAGAAAAATAATATAAAATAAATTAAGTTTAGAGTTGGAAATAAATGATCGGCATTACTAAATCTGAGTATATTAACACATATTACTGTACTGTTAACTATGATAAAATGTCACGTAAAATAAAACAAGATAGATAACAGATATTATCATAGAGAGATTTGATAAAAAAAGAACAACTTTAGGTAAATAAATGTAAGAGTTCATTTAACCTTTTATTCTCTAAATTTATCTCATTTAGCGTAACTGAATGGAAAACTGAACGTCTGCCAAAAGTAATCTAAAAATAATTTACCGGTCATTTTTTTATTATTGTACAATTGAATATTTCCGGATAATATATAAGAAATTTACAATATATTTTTGCTACTGAATCTGAATTTCTTACGCTAAAAGTGTATACAGAAAAATGTAATTTTAGGAAGGAACACATATTTTTTTTAGTCTTTCGTGGGATTTTTTTAATGTTTTAGTTTTTTTCTGAATGAAAATGGAATACCAACAGAAGAAAACTCTTTTGTTCTAAGAACCATCTATCACTCTGTCATTTTAAATACCATTTGTCCATTGTGTACTCTCATTTAACGCTGGGATCACTAATATGATGGTATTTGATACATCACTGTCACAAATGAGTATTCTTGTAATCTTGCTACCTTCATGAATGAACTACAGTAGAAAGAATGAATGAATTTTCTGAGAACAAACACACTTTTTAATCCATGTGCATTAATTTTATAAAAGAGAAACTTTTTGAGAAAAATAATACGTCGAAACTTTTTATACTGTTAATATATTGGTTGTTTTACTTCTAATTCAATTAGTACATTAGTTGAAAACAAATAATCTCGCTATAGTTAAATAACGCATCTAGGTAACTTAAAAGATATTTCTGTTCCATATAATGTTCCATATTCTATATACAGATTTCGGTTGAAGGAGTGCAATAGTTTGTCTTATCATTATTAATAAATATGATAGATAAACATGAACACACACACACAAATATTCAATGAAATTGTAACGTGTTCTAATAGCGATTCTTATTACTACTCAAGGGTAAATACTTTCATGCCGTTATATGCTATAAAACCGCTTTCTGTAAAGGAACCCTGATTTATGCTAATGAGAGTGCTATTTAAAGTCAAGTGAAATAGGAAGTTAAAGTGAGGTTGCGATTGTTGCCATGCTGAATCTACGGAGTTAAGAGATATAATAGCTGAAATTACCAGGGTTCACGAGGAGGATCTGACGGGTCAATTTAAGAATCTTAAAATTGTTGTGAATATAGTGGTCATGATAAGTATTGAATTCCTCATTATAGAGATTTAAATTAGTAATTTATTTGATGACTCCCCAAGCTTAGGTTGAACTTAGATAGTGATTCGATAGTCATAATAAAAATGTTTATTTGATCAAAATGTCGACTGCTTTGGTGCAACCTTACACACCCGGGGGCAAGAGTTCGTGATAAAATGAATACAAAGAATTCAGAAACTTGCTGCATATTGTTAAGGAGGGGAAAAAACGGTTCCCCTTTAGAACGCATTATAAACATAAAGTGTGTGATTATTTATAGATAATAAATGATAATGAAAAAAATACTCTTTCATTATTATCTTTTATAATATAAAACTGTGGATTAACAGAAATTATCATAATACGAGAATCTTTCTGAAATTTTTGAGATACTCCTAGGTTTTTAAAGTTATACTTACGAAATTTTAGGAGTGTTTTAAGTAGTCTCCCCTCTGCCCACACCAATGCACTTTTGTAGATGAATTTTCCACAGATTAAATTCTTCAAACCATTCACTTCTAGGAATAGATGAAAAAATGCATTTATAGCCACATCAATCTCTTCTTAATGAAAATGACGTCCACGTAAGTTCTTTTTTAGATTAAAAAACAACCAAAAGTCACACATAGCTAGATCCGGAGAATAAGGTGGATGTTCTATCACTTTAATTTGTTTTTGTTTAAGAACCTTAACTGTTAATCCGGCTGTATGGAAAGATGCTTTATCATGGTGAAGCATTAATACCCTATCATTGATTTCTTGGAGAATTTCTGGAAGACGTTTAGAGGCATACCAGTTGGCTGTTACTGTCTTCTACCCTTAAAGTTTGATGGCTTTGGCCAATCCCTTAATTCTGAAGGAAACGGCATACATTACGTTTTTATTGCTCGATGTTTTTCACAATTATCGGCGTAGGATCATTTTCATAGATACGTCTTGCTTTCTTGACGTGTTGGAACTTCAAAAAACGGTAAGTACGTTTCATCACCCGTTACAATTTAAAAACGATGACGTGGCCACGATCATTTGGTAATTTAAGGGTTTCTTTACTGATTCTGACACGCTCATCTTTTTGGTCCTCAGTTAGATTATGGGGAACATAACAGCAAACTACTTTTTTCATACGTAATTTTTTATGAATAATTTTGTGTATAAGTGCGGATCCAATGTTAAGTTCCTTCTGTATCATTTGGTAGGCACAGTGGTTATCATCCAGTACCCTTTTGCACATAGCAGACACATTATCCGGGATTACTGCCGACCGTGGTCTTCCTGTGTGTTCTTCATCCTGAATTACAATCTCTGCAAAATTCTTTAAACCATCTGAATATAGTAGCACGACATGGAGATTCATCACCAAATGCTAATTGCAGCCGTGGAACACATTCGTCTTGATTTAATCCAGCTTTAAAATCATAGAAAATCCTAGCACGATAATGTTCTCACCTTAACTCTATTTTCTCTTCCGAGTAAAATTTATTCTATGCTAAACAACTTGAATTTAGACAGAAAAAAATCTTCCGCTATGTTAAAATACTCTGTATTTTCGAATTAAACCGTTAATTTTTTTTAATAACTTCTCGTCTGTGCTTATTTCAAAAATTTCAGAGTTACCCTCATATTTGATAAATTACGATCACTTGGGAAAGAAAAAAAAGGTAGAATTTATTATTTAATATTAATTTTTTATACTAATTAAAATGATGGTGCTAAATGAACTGCAAAAGTTTTACTGTCAATTGGAATATAAACTATTTGGTTTATCTTTCGATTTGAATAATTTCAAGATTATGTTAAACTTGCGTAAAGAGCATTTTTAGGGGTGCGTTTCTAAGATTAAATCAAAGTTTATATTCTTTGTCTTGTTTTTCTTCAATTTTATAATTAATCTACTTTTACCGATATATTTCTTCAATAAATATCGGTATATTTTCTGCAGAAAAAAGAGCTTTTCAATGAGAGTTTCAGAATGACTATAAAAAAATCTATACGCACTACAGAAAGTAAGATATTATTTTGAAATATACTCATTCATATTTTTAAAAAATTATGTAGCTTTTTTTTATTAAGCCTAACCGAAAAAGGAGAAATTTTGAAACATACTGTCATTAGAAAGAAAAGTTTTTTCACGTAGAATAATTCGCTTCTTTTGAACGTAAAAAGTATTGCACGAAGTGAATGAAAAGTGCTTTCATCTGAAGAAACAATTTTATTTATTTAATGATTAGGCTTATATTTATTATTTATTTGCATACATGCACCGACCGATAAAAACTGATTCATCACAGCGAGATTTCGTAAGCTCAAGGATAAAAACTACAAACAGTGAAGTAAAACCTGTTTTCTCCCATACAAGAGGGAAAAAAAATAAACAGCTTGCCATAGCTTTAAATTCGGGTAATCAAATAAGAATATTCAATTTCGAAATTGCAAATAAAGTTTGCTCTTTGAAACCTAATAGCTGTATAACGTTTTTTTCAACAAGCAGATGCTTTTGCAGGAAAACAAACTTAACCTTGATCCCAAAGGAGTGTAATTTTTATAATACAGTTTAAATATGCAAGGGAAAAATCTAACAATATGTATAAAATATGCTATAGTACAGTTTTAATAGTGGTTAAATTGTAATTTCTGCTTAATATAAAGCGATGTAAAAAATATTTTTGAATTCTTCAGTCGATTTCGTTCAAAAAATTTAAAAATAATAAAAATATTTTTTTGTATTATAAATTAGTGTTTTATATATCTGAAAGTCAAAATATAACTTATTTTGAATAGCAACTAAATTTTTGGTTCTTGTATCGTGGAAATAAAACGTACCGATTGACTACTTTATTTCTTTATCTATTTATTACTTCAACATTCAGTGGCGTACACAAGGGTGGTGTTTGGGGGTTCAGGCCCCTTTCCGTATACTTACAAATCTTTAATTTTTAGCATAAAGATTAATTGAGTTCATGTTTTTTTTAAAAATTATAACTATTTCCAAAAAAGTAGTCTGTGTATGCCACTGTCAATATTAAACGAAAATTTCCAATCACGCACAAGAATATATATCTAACTCTTTTCTTTCGTCTTGATAAATCAGTGTTATTTGTAGATTAATCTTTTTCTGAGATGCAACATGCGTATTGACGTGTTGATGTACAAGAAAAATATCCTTTAGTTAAACAATTCTTCTAGATAGTTTGTATGAAAAAAAGTTCTTGTCAAGTAAAAAACTGGAAGTATAGATTTTGCAATAAAATATAATGATAATGAAAATTTTAAAAAAAAATACGCTTTTTGAGAGCATGAGAAAGTTCAAAAGAAATGAATTAGTAATTATTTGCAGCTACAGCTACAATATTAACTGCTACTTTTATAAAAAAAAAGTTTATATCAAGGTTACTAATTTTTTTTATAATTATCTATAGCTTTAAGCATGTGTACTATAAGGTTTATAAAATACCTTACACTATCCCCAGAACAATTGTAAATATTTATTTTAAAATTCTTTTCAATTAACTTTGGAAGTATCAATCATTAAATTGAAACAAAAACAAAAGTAAATCGATGTAGTTTTGTAAGAAAGTACGATAAGTTTGGGGTAATTATTTGATAAGGGTTTTGTGTGAAAAAAAATAAAAATGGGTTTGGTATTTAATTTTATAAAATAATTATCTTAATTGTAAAAATTCGGATAAATAAATACTGCAATTTGTAAATAAATCTACGATAGATTTAAAAAAGCTTTGGATTAAAACAACAACAAATCTCTATTATCTAAATGTTATAAAAATTGAAAAAAATCATAATTATTTAATTAAAATTTTAATTGTATTTTATTTAAGTAAACCATATTCAAAGTTTTAAATTCAATTAATTTTAATATTTGCAAAAAAATGAATTACACGGAAAAAAAGTATCTTATTCTCGACTGATAAAATTAATATAAATGTATCAAAATATCAATTTTGAAAATCTTTTCACTTATATTTTTATTTAATTATTTTTAAAATGTAATACTGTAAAAATAAATGTTATCAATTCTCCGTTCTTTTCATAATCAGAGCTTGAAAATGTGAATGATTTCTTTTTCGTTCTAAATAGACTAACGTTATGAATACGGCTTGTTCCAATAGTTGTACTGAAGGAGCAACCAGTAATAAAATATGCATACAATTTCCTATCCATAAACTACGTTTCATTCACTGAATAACCCGGCCAATCGATTTTTTCCCACAGCGAAAGAAATGAGTTTTCTTCCTTGTTGGAAAGATAAAATTACGTTATGATTGATTTTTGAGTAATGCAAAAAATTGATTGAAGTGGAACCGTGTGGGGCTAATCCTCCAATTAATTCATCAAGATGAGAAAAAATGTAACAAATGTCTTCTTCCCAACAGGTAAAGAATTTAATGCTCTCTTCGATTTTAAGGATGCGAATGAATAAGTTTCTTTCAAAACACATGAACTACAGACCTTGGAGTTTGCCCACATCTTTAGAACACTCAGAAGAACAAATCAGACAGTTATATGATAAAAACAAGCTAATTCATTGCTGGTAAAAAGATGTGCTCGAATCTCCCCCTCAAATCTCACCTGAGCCCACGCAACATCTTTCAACATAAGAGCGATTTTGTCGCCAATGTGACAGCCATCCATGACAGCGGTTTGTGCGCGCGCTTTGGCAGAGCTGTCATGGAGAATTTGGCTCGGCTTCGAGAAAGTCCATCATTGAGAATACAATAGTTATAGGGGGAAGAGGAAAGCGGAAATGTGTGTTCTTTTCTCCTCTCTATCATTATTCTTCTCTCAATCATAAGGATGAGACGTCACGTGTCACCGTAACACGTGGGTGTCAACATATAAGTTTCATTTTCGAGAAGAATCTGTAATTGGATAATTGCAGTTAAAGAATGTTGTTGATAAAATCATCGGTTAGAAAAGAGCCGCGACAATTATTTCGCAAAATTTATTAGAAGCTTAACTCATTAAGAATATTAATGAAGTTATTTTCATTTTCATTAAGCAATGTAATATTTGATTTTTATATAAATCTCTTTGAATGATAGATATTACATTAAAAAAATAAAGTAAATAAACAAAAATATTCGTATCAGGATTACAACAAAATTTAAAAAATGTATCGGTTTCAATTTTTTAATAAAAATGGTAGCTTAAATAATGCTACAACCCCTCTTGCATAATTCACAGGTAACTAAAATAATATTGCTTACATTGCAGAGTCTCTACGGATTTTTTGAAAATTTTCTAAATGTAAAGGTCAGAGGTCAGCAAACTTTAGGAGAAAAGAGCCAGGTTACAAGTGAAACAAGATAACTAAAGTATCAAAGAGTCATTTGTATGCATGCGCGTGCGTGGAAGGGTTGGGGGGTAGAGCTTCTGGTAGTGGTCGTGATCAAGACTGTCATGTTTCAATTAATATAATTTTTTAAATAATAATTAAATAAAGTTTTGTCCAAGATAGCATTTTCCATTCCTTCAGAAACCAAGAACTATCGAGGGTATTTTTATTCATGGGACCCAATGTAGGCATCATTGTGTCAAAATATCATAATTAAACTTTAAGGTTTCGGGATAAAAATCTGGCCATGGTAGCTTAGTGGTCAAGGTAACGGACTCATGGCCAGTGTGTCATGACTTCGAGCCCTGTCCCACTAAAGACCTGCCATGCAGAGAGGGCCGTTGCACCTTAAATACGTCGAGGATTAAACGTCCTCCCGTTGGTATGGTGTGGAAGTTAGGAGAGGGGGGTGTCAACACATATGTCGTCCCTGTCACTTGATCATGGTTCAAAATTATGAGGTCCGTTGCCAAAAGCCCTCGAGTAGCTGAACAGTGTGTCGTTATTATTCACTCATTCAACTCGGGAAAAAAGGCTCAACCCAATAATATCGTAAGTTTCTTTATTCTAGAATTTTTCGTGTTTATATTAACAATTTAAATTAACTTTGATCTTGCGTATATAAAAGTAATTTCTGCACTTTTCTTTATTAACCCTTAAGCAAATCAAAAAATTCGGGAGGTGTTTTTGTCACTTATGTTGGAGTTTAAAGTGTATCTCTTATCCCTTCAACAGTGATCCCTAACTCATGTATGTAGATAAATTAACGTTCCTGGAAATCTTCTACAAGAATGTCTTCCTATTTTTACCAATTAATCAGACTTTTACTATTTTGGAATTAATTTTAATATTTTTATTGACTCTCAATAAATTTTACTTACGGGAAACAATTTAGTATAGAAGCCTTTAGCTAGTCATATGTTTTAAAATCTACGCAAATAGGATTATTTTTAATTCATAATTCTAAAGGAAAAAGAGAAAAGGAAAAAAATAATTTTTAATTGACTAGTTATTTTTAATAACACATAAAGACACATAAGTCTGAAAAACCTCAGACCTCTAAGCAACGAATCGCATGCGGCTCGCGCGCCATAGTTTGCTGACCCCTGGTCTAGATTATTACAAAGATCCACAACAAATCAAATAAAACTTAACTATTTTTATTCTCTTAAATGTAATTGCAATTCCATGCTTGAGTTAACTTCGCACTATTCATCTACTCGAGGGCTTTTGGCTACAGACCTCGTAATTGTGAACCATGGTCAAAAGAAGAGGACGACACCTGAGCTGGCACCCCTTCTCCTAAACTTCCACACCTTACCAATGGGAGGAGGTTTGAGCCTTGACATATTTAAAGTGCATAATTCGTAAAAATATATAAATTATTAGTTTGTTATTATTCTATAGAAAAATAGCATTCTATAGAAAAATAGCATAGTTTGAGTTCTTCAATAGCATTAGAACTCAAACTGTTCTTGGGATTCTACAACATTGAGCGGCATTTTTTAAATTCGTCATTATTTCAGCATTATTTCATGTTGAAATGCTCTTATGTTCATTGTTAAACATCTCATCATTTCTACTATTGATTTTTTACCCCTTTCTGCATCATTCGTTTAACACATTTTTGGTACCAAGAATTTAAGAGTCTTTTGACGCTATTTAATCCAAGATGTGGACGGTACACCACTATTCTTTTAGGTTTTAAATATGCTTTGGACCAGCGGTCACCAAACCTTTTATACCACAGACCGGTATATTCATGATTTAAATCCAGTGGACCACTAATAGGATTTTTTAAGTGTTAAATATATTTATAAAAAAAATTGTGATCTAAGAACACATGAGATGTACTTGGTTAATAAAATGAAACTATTAATTGTAACTAAATCATGAAAGCTTTATTAATAAACCATAATAAAATAAACAAAAACCCTAAAAACAAAACTATTAAAAAATGGTTTAAGTACAGTAAAATCCGGCGTATAACGCGCACCGGTGTATAACGCGCACCTATACTTTTAAGCTGCATTTTTTAATTTTCAGGTATGTTCGCCGTATAACGCGCACCCCGCTTCTTAAGAAGAAATCTGAAATTTTGTATACAACGTTCTTATGTTTTGAAGTCATTTATTCGAGAAATATTGCCAGACTTTTGAAATAGTAGTATATTTCTAGAACTAGATCTCTTTTAGTTCATAAGGTATATCTCAGTTCTATTTAATAAACAGTATTTAGATATGTATAAAAGTAAAAATTTGCTTATGCTCATCTCTTTTGCTATTTTTAAAGCTATCGTTTTTATACCCGGCGTATAACGTGCACCCTTATATTTCGATCACAATTTTTGTGTTCAAAGTGCGCGTTATACGCCGGATTTTACGGTATATCAAACTTTTAGCATTATACATTCCTATTACGATGAGATGTTCTTGCTTACTTGAAATAAGATTATGGATATTTGGATCCATGTTGTTACTGCAAGACAGAGAACTGCATTTATTTCCAACTGAGATCGTTGCCGTGTTTTGATGGTTGTGACAGATAATAAGGCCTTTTCACATAAATAAGTTGTGGAGAACTGTATCAGAATTTTCACCGCCTGTTCACTAAGAAAAGGGTATTCACTTTTTATGGAAAGCCAAAACTGAGATCTTGATAAGTATGAATGAAATTTAAATTTGAGAGTTTCTCCTTGGACGATAGGTCGATGAGGCTTCTTTTTAGGTGCATGCTTAAATTATTAAACTGAATTTTCGCTGCAAACGGATGTATTATCCACATATAACAATGCAATTACAGTGGTATGACTTATTTACCGAGGCGTTATTCTATGAAGTACCATTTTTATAACTTTTCACGTATTGTTATGAATTGAATTATATTTCAATGCATCTTAAAACACAACTTAACGTGATGAATAAGTATATTCCATATTTTTCTGGGGACCAGTGAAATTTTCTTTTGGACCACCACTTTGGCAACCACTGGTTTGGACTACTTTCAGCCCAAATTCAGAAATTTCAGCAATTTCTCTAATCGTTTTCTTTGATTGATGTAGGTCAATAATTTGATCTTTTTTAAACGCTGCTATATCTCTTCCGCAACCGCCTGGAACAATTTCACACGTGTTTGTTTTAGAAATGAATAATTGTATAGTCCTTAAAACCCTATTGAAAGAATAAATTAACAATGTAAATAAGTTAATTGCTGTATTAGCAAACTAAACAGGAGTTTTTACATATTTGCATGTTTATTTTCAGTGATGGCATTTTGGTCCAGATAGTATACAGATATGTGTGTGTAATTTTGACAAAGTAAAAAATTTTACTGCAGGAAACAATTTTTAGGAAGCGGCCCCTCGGACTTTTCTGATTGGCTCGCTCTTGGCCCATTGCACTAAAAAGTTCAATTATTTAAGAACAATGCATTAAAAATATAGCGGGGAATTCTATCAATCAAGCAATCAGATCTACCAATTTTGCTGTCGATGTCATACGGGTACGAATTGCAAGAATTTTTTTTCTATTGGTAACTGTAACGATTAGTAATAACAAATAACGGTGAAGTAGCGAACTGAATTGGAAAAGTAACTATTTTATGGGTAAAACTGAGCTTTAATTATAAACAAATAATACTGAGTTTACAGTCTGTAATTCAATTAAAACTCCTCTTTGCTGCCATTCTGCACTTGATAAATTAATATTTGAAATAAAAATAAGAGATATTTTGTCAAAAGAAAAAAATCAAATTATTAAACGGCATGACAGCTTTGTTTGTATGACAGCAAAATGTAAACTAGGAGCTTGGTCACTCACACACATGATTAAAAGGGAACCGAAACTACCACATAACCCAATAAAAAATGCATAAAACCGAATATTTTTTATATGTGTGTTTGAAGAGATTAATATAGTATTATAGAAGCCAAAAATGAGTTTTAATATTTTGATCTATTTTCTACATTTTAAGTTTCCAATATTACCTTGGTTTTATAATGTTTTTCCCATTAATTCTCATTTTGCAGCCCGCGAGAAATATCTGCCATATATATGCGGCCCGGTAGAAAAAAGGGTTGAGTATCCTTGGTTTAGATTCTAATCAGAGAACTATATAAATTATCTTAAAAACTGAAATATACTCTATTTACCTTTATCTCAGCGTTATTTTAATTTTGATAAATCTAGGAGGGATCTACAAGATATTTTCCATGCACAGAATGCTATTTTTCATTGAAAAGAGGCAAGTGCACGTAAAACCTGTTGACAGACATAGTCCTGACGTGAGTATATTGAAGTTATGTGAGCGGAAAGACAGCTCGTGTGCTGTCCTCGTCACTTGACTGTGATTCAAAATAGCTAGGAACGTCACCAGTAGCACTCACGTTGCTTCGAGGTGCTACGTTAATAAGCAATAAGTCATTCAACCCAATCTATTTCATAGATTCCTCTATAAATATTCCAATCTTTTTGTTCTTTCAATCCAGATCAGTTTTAAGCATTATCACCCACTATAAATATAATTTAAGAAGTAAGAGTAAGTTTTTTGCATCACTATACCACCCATGGGGTATAGTGTTTAGTAACGCTTACTGCGGTGTCTCAGGGCCCGAGTTCGAATCCCAGAAAAGGTACAGATGTTTATAATTGTATAGTGCTGGTGTGTCACTGGGACCGCTCTAAATATTAGTCGAGCCACAAGTCCTCTCGAGAGGTTAGAGGAAGGGGAAGAGAGGGGGGAGGCTTCTGACCACCCCATTCTCCCTCAAAATTGGGGTGGAATCGAGCTTAATCGTACTATCACCTGTATGAAGTCCAAAGCTGCGGCTAACGACAGACGTAAAACTAACCCCTTGCCATGATGAATGGGCCTTGATCTGACATCATCAATCAGGTGGCATTAGCAGAAACAATAAGTGTTTCGCTATTTAAATTTTCCATAATTCATTAAAAAACATTTAAAGGGAAAAAACGAAAATCCCAAAGTAAAAAATTATAATACTTCCGCAAACATTTTTTCCTATAAATGTTCGTAAATGAATGAAAGCTTGTAAAAAGATTTTGAAAATATATTCTCATACAGTCATATAAAGTGAAATTTTTATTCAGTGAATGTTTCTTAGAATGATGACTCGATTGTTAAAAAAGAAGTAAAGAAGTTTTTGATAAAGGCATCGATATGTTGTCACTTATATAAAGAAAATAAATGAATAAAATGTAAAATATAAAACATAAGCTTCAATCCCCAAAGTATTATAACAAACAATAATTACCCCTTATTCATTTAACATAATACATTCTACTGGTTTCATATAACACCTTACTAGAATCTAAAATTAGATTTTGATTACACTACATTAATTTTTTAAACTTCTTGGAGAATATTCTTTCAACATATACATAGAAAACCTTTTTCCTTTAATGAGACAAATATTTTTTTTTCTTTTTGACACAAGCCTTTTTTTGGGGTAACATAATCAAGAGTTTTTTTTATAAATACTCTACTCACATTACTTCTTTTGACAACACCACACAAGTAGACATTTTCTTGTATTCATTTTGGAATTAAAAAATATTCACCATGGCTTATCTCTTTTTCGAAATAATTTCATACTGAGGATATAGATACCCTAATAAGCCATTCTACAATTTTTTCATCCTAAGCTGTATTTTATATATAGCTCTCCTAAAACATTTTTTACATTAATAGAAGCAATCAATTATTTTATAATAATTAATCTCGTGCTTAGATTGGATGTATTAAATTATCATAATTGTTTTAAATTCCATATATTGATATATAGTTCTGAATTAAAATTGTAAAAATGAAATAATTTACTCTTTTCAAATGTTGTGCTCCATATATCCTGCTATAAAGATAATTATTTCTCAAGAAATGGTTCCATATATGGCCTTTTTAATTTTGCTTATGTTATAATTTCTTGAGAGGACAAAAAAATGTAATGTATCTGCTATAAATTGAAGCAACAGGAAATCGAGCAAATAATTATATGCCCTATCAGTATGTATCCCAATAATTTAACCTCAAATATGTACACTTACTTCCAAAAGTTAAGCACGGGAGGAAAATGCTAATTTCCGGAAGCCAATCAGAATTGAAGAGGATGCAATTCGCTGCAGAGGTAGATGGAAGTATGCAAATATGTTAGGTAACAGCCAATTGTGCTTTCATGTCAAGAAATATGCAAAAAGAGTAGTTTTATAAGAAGCCAGCTTTATGAAGGGTTACAGAAGTTGATTGTGTGTAAGTGCTGATAGAAGGTGTTTAAAACTTTCAATTGTGTTTCAAGATTTGTTTTCAAGACATACGTGTTACTATGACTTCCAGAATACAAATGGAAGATTCTGAGCACTGGCGTGCTGTGGGGTGCATTGAAGCAGGGCAGCCGATCACAGATGCTGCTCTTTTCTTCGGCGTTCAGCATTCTGTAATTTTACGTTTATGGAAACAAATCCAAACCACACAGATAGTTGTCCGAATACCCGTAGGCGGTCACCCAAGGGTTACAATCCCCGCGGAAGATCGATATATTGCTATTGTAGCCAAGCGGAATCGCAGAGCGACCTCCACACGTGTGACATCTATGGTCACAGCGTCCATTGGTAAGGCTATATCTGCAGCTACTGTACGCCGAAGATTACATATGAATGGACTGTATCTCGGGTACCTCGAGTTTGTGTTCCTCTAGCCGTCCAATCAAGAGGGGCACGATTAAAGTGGTGCCGGGAACATGGCAAATGGACTGTGTCTGACTGGGGCCATGTCATGTTTACTGATGAGTCAAGATTTGCTCTGGAGCCAGATGACAAGCGTATAAGGATATGGCGTAAACAAGGAACACGCAATCAGTCCCAAAACATCACCGAACATTACGCATTCCGAGGCGGAAGCATTATGGTATTGGCAGGGATTTCATTAGGATATCGAACCGACCTGCACATCTTTAAGCGGGGTTTTGTGACGGCTGTCCGGTATCGAGATGAAGTCCTAGAACCCTTTGTGAGATTGTACGCTGCAGCAGTTGGTATTTCCTTTATTTTAATGGACGATAACGCACGTCCCCATAGAGCTGACATCGTCGATGACTACCTGGAGAGTGAAGGAATTTCGCGTGTGGCGTGGCCAGCATGTTCGCCCGCCCTTAATCCCATTGAAAATCTTTGGGATGTTCTCGGCCGTGCAGTATCTTCACGTTTCCCACCTCCAACCACTCTTATTGAGCTGGAAACTGCTCTACAAGAAGAATGGCGATTGCTTAATTCTGCGGTGGTTGACCACCTAATTGAATTGAATTGTTTGATTGATTGAATATTAACATCGCACTGTTCAGCTACACGAGGGCTTTTGGCGACGGACCACGTAATTTTGAACCATGGTCAAGTGACGTGGACGACACCTGAGTTGGCACCCCTCTCCTAACTACCACACCACACCAACGGGAGGACGTTTCAGCTCTCGACAGATTTAACGTGCATCGCTGCCCTACACGGCAGGTCTTTAGTGGTACTGGGCTCGAACTCGCCACCTTATTGAAAGCATGGTCAGAAGGTGTAAACTTTACATACAGATGAGGGGGGATCACATACCCTATTAATGTCCTTTTTTTCATTTTGTGCTGTTTATTTTCACTTTATACATAGTTCTGTTTAAGTCTCCAGTATAACATTATCTGATAACTTACAAAAATTTAATATTGTTTTTATTTCTGTATATAATTATTGATTTTGTTTTATGTATAAATATATATGCTATTTTACTGCCAAATTTTGTGTCAATCAAATAAGTATTTGTTGAATTTTTTGCATTTTACATCTTCGTGCTTAACTTAAATTTACAAAAATAATATCGAACTTTTCGAAAAATATTACAGAATCAATGGATGACTTGATTCTGTAAGTTCTGTAAATCAAGTAGCTGTTTTTTAGTGTAAATGAAACAAACAGTATATTTGTATTTCAGACGATATTTTCGATATGCATCAGTTTCGAGTTTTTTCCAGCATTAATTTTTTATCCTTTTATGTAACAAAAATGTATTAAATGTGCAAAATATATGTAGATAATGAATAGAAGTAAAGCAAGATATAATCGATACTTAAAACAAAACCTTTTTTAAAACAGATGAACCATTTCGTTTCTTCTTCAAGCTTTTAAAAATATTTTAATTGACCTAAGCAAACTCTAAGGCTGTGCATAGGTGGAAATGACCTTTGATATTAAATAACATTATCAAATAATGCAATAAAATGTATAAATAAAAATATCAAACCTTTTATTATTACTGTTTCATATCTTTTCATTAACTATTTTAAAAAATATACAAATAAGGTAAACAGTTATCTTAACATGAAGATAAAAATCCAAATGAGCATTCAAATTTTTTAGCTGTAATTTGAGCTCCATCCGATATCTACATTAATGTTCGAAACCCAGGAAGAAAAAAAAATTCTAAGTATAATTTAATGGGCGAAACAAACCAAACAACCAAAGGGAAATAAAACAAAGTTTAAATAAGAATTAAAATTACATTGAAGGGGTTGAGTATTAAAAAATAAAACAATACTCCTCATGAGAAATTATGTATTACTAACATATATTTCCCAAATTTGATTTGATTTATTATAGAATGTTCAAATCTATTTTGTTAAAACTGATTTCATGCAATGTATTTTACAATTAATCGATTGTTTATCAACATCGCATTAAAAAGCCACGCGTAGATTATTGACGATGGACCTCTTAATTTTAAATCGCGGTCAAAAGACGAGGACGATACTAAAGCTAATTTCCCTCTCCTATCTTCCACATTATGTCGGCTGGATGGCGTTGTTGGTTTGTCGCTGGATTTCTATACCCAAGGTTGCAGGCTCGATCCCAGCCCAAGTCGGTGGATTTTCATGATGCAGAAAATCGACAACGGCCATGTCGTATGATTATACGGCATGTAAAAAATCACTAGGGGGGTGCTCTAGGCAAAATTAAATCCTAGTACGGGTTCACATCGTCAGAGCTGAGGTGCCTTCCTTCTAGGAAGGAATCTGGGTGTCAAAATTACCTGCGGTGATTGGCATCGCCAATATGGCGCAGCACTAAAAAGAGATAAAGCTTACGGTGATGACTAGGTAGATAGATGAACTCTGTAATAACTGTTCATAATCTGCCATAAAAAAATAAATCTTCCACATTACACCAAAGTTAGGATATTGAACCTCAAATCATTAAACATGCATCAGCCCTACTAATCGATGGGTGCTGAGTGAAATTAAGGTTCGATATCACTTCAGAATAATTTACAATTTTTTTTCAACCAATATTTTAAATTCGTACACTAATCATGGTTTTCTTTACCGATTTCATTTATCGCTGTCTGATAAGATAACTTATCTGTAAAATGAGGTGTGGACATCATATTGCTAGTCTTTGTCATTTGGCAGTGGCGTAACGGAAAATATTTGGACCTGCTTCAATGTCATGTTTTGGGCCCTAAGTCGTATCTTACAAAGGATTGCAAAACCATAACATTAGGGTTTGGGCCCCATAGAATCCTGCTCCCCCCATCCCTCGACGTGGGGGTTGAGGGGGTGTACTTTACGCCACTGGCATTGGAGTGAAAGTGAAATATTCATTAACAGATTGGCTTCCCTCTGAGAAAAGTGGAAAAAAGTGTGTGAGGGGGGCAGCATTTGTTTTGAAGAGGATTTTCCGTTCAAATAACATAATTGTTTATTGGATTTTACTTTCAGAAGAAAAACATTAATATAATTTGATAATAATCCGTGTTCATTTTGTATACCGGAGTTCTCACGCTTCTATAATACAAACATTTTTTTTTAGCAATTCAGTTTTTTTTAAAAAAAAGGATTTGCGAAAGATTCACAATTTGTTGGTTTAATTGGATTCATAAATAAGAATCTTGTTAAAAAATATTGAATGATTTTAAAGTTGAAAGACATTAATATTTTTCATAGATAAAACAGAATTTGGAAGAAAAGATGGTTGTGGGTATAGTTCGATAAATATTTTGCTTGTATAATAGCACAATAAAAGTACTTTGTTAATCGTTAAGGAGATCAATCGCTGCCCTTTGACTAAAAATGAATTAGATACACACTTCAAAATGCTCATATATATGTTAGTGTGTGCGTCCGTGTGTGTTTGCGAATAATATTGCTTGTAAAGGGCAAAAAATAAATTTTTAAACTTTTTACTGTATGCAACTGAAAATATCAGAAAAATCCTACGTTTATAATTTAAAGCAAAACACGTTGAATATTCTCTTGTTAATGATAACATCTTCCATTTTATGTTTCTTACCTTAATAAGCGTTACTGTATAAAATTTCTATACCTATTGATTAGCTCAATTGGTTCTTCTCAGAGGTGAATACTTAGGTTTTTTTTACATAAATAATCAAGAGAAATATATTTGTATACGTGCGTATACGCGAGTGTAAAATACAGATTTACTTTACAAAATAAAGAATTAAGTGAAAATTAAAGAATTTATTTTTATTTAAAAAAGCTTTAAAAAAAAACAACATTATTAAATTTTTACTATTTTCATATGATTTAGTTGTAACATTTTTAATTTGAATCTATAGTTACTATACTAATCACTAGATGGCGCTTTGAGAGTGTAAACCAGTGAGATAAGATTTTGCAAATTAGAGAAAATTAATCCACAAAAATATACACGTGCTCATTTTGAAATAAAATTTCATAAGAAAAAAAAACAATTTTTAAAAGATATTATTATTATTATGTTTTATTCTTACAAAATTTGTTGAAATGATTTTGAAGCAAAAGGCAAAATTTTCTATCATTAAAATCAATCATATGGTACAATTAACGGATGGTATTAGTGTTGAGAGAATTAGTTTAACCACGTACACACACTTTTTAATTTGATCTTTTTTCTTATATTTTTATTGGTTTATAGAATTATATTTCCTCAGAAATTTTTAGCTATTACTATTCTAAAATTTACCACACATGATGTTTATAAATTCAATTCGACTTTTTTCGTTATTTTTATTGTAACGGAAATTAATTTATTTTCTTATCTCACTGTGCGAAAGAGGCTCCTGTTAAAAAAAAGCATTCATTAAAGTGTTGTCAGGTTTTAAAAATTTCTTTTTCTTTCTTTATTTTTATCTATTTATTTACTTATTTTTGTCAAAAAATTGCTAGCTGAAAAGATTGAATTTCCCCTTAAATTCCAGAAATCAAATAAATATCTGATGTTAATATTTAAGGACAAGCCAACTTTTCTATCATTTTAATGATTTCCAAATAGCTAATTGCTACTGGATAGTTATTATTCTAGTTGCATTTTTTTGTTGGTACTGATTTCTTTGTGCGTGTGCGCTAATACACAGAGCACTACTTCAGTTTTTCTATTTCTTTCTTGCTCAAATTAAAATTGTATACACGTACAAAGAGGTATCTAATAGAAGCAGTTGATAGTGGACCCAAAATAATAATAATAAAAAAAAGAGTTCTATACTTCAGAATTATCTTTTTAAAAAATCAGCTTTCCAAAACTCAACGTCAAAAGGGCGAAAGGGGGGGCATATCAATTCTAGGAAAAAATTTTGAAGGAATTCCTTATCACTTGGTTAAGAGATGGTTAGCATATTTTTGAAAATGAAGGGGAAATCACCCTCCATCACATTAACATGCCGTGGGACCACAAATTTGCCAATTTTCTAGGGAATTTTTCAATTACGTGATCTTATATAGCCGTGCTATTAATCACAGTCATCAATAAAGCAGAAAACTTTGAGGGTTTAATTAAAATTAACGTATTTTGTGATCGGTATGAGAAAAGGATGTCATGTAACTTCAACGTTTCATAAACAGAAGAATATTGCATACTACTCTAAGCAAGTTGTTTCAAAAGATGGGCCATTTTGTTAAGATTCCAAAATGGTACAACACTTGCTTCTTTTCTTACCTGAACAATTGTCATTTTTTTTATATGACCACGTTTCAAAAACACTCACTCTTTAAGTGTGCAACTCAAATTAAGCAATACATTTAAAATTAAAACGAAAATAGTTTTTTAATACTTTAAATGTTCGAAGTGTGATTGCCTTCTACATGAAAATGCAGACTATACATCTCTTTAAAAGTGAGCGTTTGATGTGTCGTGAGTAAATAACAAAATTTATTTCTTCCACAGCTTCAGGAATCTTTTGGCTCAGTTTAATTACATTTTAGATTGTTTTAAAGAAAAGTAAGAAATGCTCGCTTGAAATGTTGGGTTTCGGGACACCCTGTGTAAAAGAGTTATCGAGAAAATAATATAATATCAAAGAAAACTTTTTGCACGAAACTATGAAAGTTCTTCCATAGTCAAATTTCTTATTTACATTAACAAACACAAAATATGAAGATGAAAAAGAGGAATAATAGGAGTTGACATTTACTTTGAAGATATTTACTTCTAACATGTTGATTGCATGTAAGAACTTGTTTACAAAATGATTATTGACGATACATTACCCAAATAAAACAAACAAGCTTGCGCACATACACATAAAATCAGCAACAAAACACATGCGCAAAGCTTACACGGACAAAGGCTTTCTTTTTTCTCATTTCAAAGGATCTTAGCTCATATATTCCTTTCACAAAAGCTCGAGAACTTTCTTTTTTTCACAGGATTGCGTAGTCTTAGCAAGTTTATTGAACAGATCCAATGGTCGATGCCATATTGCATCATCTCACCACAAAATTTGACAACATGTCACATTTTAAAGTATTGACGTTGCAGCGAAAATTATATTTTCCATTAGACAGGTGAAAAAAAATAGAATTAACCATTCTTTAAGGGTTCGGGACTATAATGAATTAAAGATCCCACCCCCTGAAGAGAAAATTGAAATAGAGAATCTCTCTCTCTCTCTCTCTTTTCTGTATAGGTATGTATATATATATAACAAGAAAATATATATACTGTATTTACTCGAGTCTAAGCCGCACTTTTTTTCCAATGTTAATACTACTGAAAATCGGGTGTGGCTTAGGATCGAAGGAAATTAAATTTGTTGGATGGGGTATTTAGAGCACAATTACAGAGGTTCATGTATGCATTTAAAAATTAAAAAATACTGATAAAATAGCTAACTATTCACTTCTTATTATTTCTCATTTTAAATTTATTTGAATTTCGTAAAAGTGTGATATAGATAAACTCTTTTACACTATTTTTCATTTTTCAAAAAATCTTGGTAAGAATTTGAGGTGCGGCTTAGAATCAATGATTGCTTGGATTCGAATAAATACGTTATATATATACAAACATTTTCTAATGCTTTTATTGGTAAGTAACTTTTTATTAACAATGGATTCAGAAGATCTATCCATTATATTCTTTAGGGTCTTGCTCTTTTCCATAAGCAGACAGGGAAAAACTGGCTCGCTAAAAAAATGTTTTCAACTCCAGAAAAAGAGGTCCTAAGTTCGCTATATTTATACAGATAGATTACCTTTTATATCATATTTAAACTATCTATTTTTAATTCTTTAGTATCTCTCATTTAGATTACTTTAATATATCTCCCTCCTCCTTCCTTCTCTCTCTCTCTCTCTCTACATATTTATTCAAAACTTAAAAGATTTTTATTTCTCTTTGGTGTCTAGAAAATTCGGAATATCCCTTATATTTACTCTGGAATTTTGTCTAGCAATTCTACTTTATTATAAAAATTATGACTTGATTATATGTAATACTTATCATAAACAAGACTTGTAATCAGACTTCATTAGATTAAAGCTTGTTATTAAAGCAAGAATTTTAACAACGTGTGATATGTATAAATTTCTAGTATAAATAAACTTTAATTGGTGTGGATCGTCATGCAACTGCCGAGGAGTGGTGTAGAAAATCGTGGATAAATTTTACAAAACTTTAGCACTAAATTTCATTCTTTTCTATCTCATAAGTACAACCAAATCAATTTGTAGAAAAATTCAGTTTTTTTCCCTTCAGTATTTTATTTTTAGAATAATAAAAAAAATTATGAATATGAATTATGAATGTTCAAATGGACACAGGCAATAGAACCTGAGACCACGCAGATACATGTAAAGGAGACAAGCAACTCACTCATCATGATATCTCCAGAACTATTAGACATACAGACTTGAAATTTGATAGGCGTGTTCCTCTCATAAAGTAGAAATCCGCTGAGAAAGGGTTTTGAGAAAATCGAACTCCAAGGGGGCGGTTGCGAAGGATTAAGTGCCATTATAGATAAATGGTACTACAGATATCATATTAGGCAAGTTCATAGAGTAGAGATTCTCTATAAAAAGGTTTTTCAAAAATAGACTCCCCAAGGGGGTTGCGAAGAGTAAGACGGCGTTTAAAAGAGTACTGTTTTTCTGAATTATTAGACCTACAGACTTGAAATTTGATGGGCGTGTTCCTCTCATAAAGTAGGGCTGCAGTAGCCTAGTGGTTAAGGTATCGGATCATGACAGGCATGTCATGAGTTCGAGCCCTGTACCTCTAAAGACTCGCCGTGTAGGGCAGCGATGCACGTTAAATCTGTCGAGAGCTGAAACGTCCTCCCGTTGGTGTGGTGTGGTAGTTAGGAGAGGGGGTGCCAGCTCAGGTGTCATCCACGTCACTTGACCATGGTTCAAAATTACGTGGTCCGTCGCCAAAAGCCCTCGTGTAGCTGAACAGTGCGACGTTAATTTTCACTCACTCACTCCTCTCATAAAGTAGAGATCCGCTGAGAAAGGTTTTTGAGAAAATCGAACTCCAAGGGGGGTTGCGAGGGATTAAGTGCCGTTATAAATAAATGGTCCCACAGATTTCAAATTAGGCAAGTTCATAGAGTAGAAATCCTCTATAAAAAGGTTTTTCAAAAATAGACCCCAAAGGGGCTTGCGAGGGGTAAGACGGCGTTTAAAAGAGAGTACTGTTTCTGAATTATCAGACCTACAGAATTGAAATTTGGCAGGCATGTTCCTTTCATGAGGTAGAAATCTGCTAAATAGAGGTTTTACAAAAATCAACCCCCGAGGAGTTTTATATTCACAAAATTACCTTTTTTAAATTACTAAACCTACAACCTTGAAATTTGGAAAACTGCCGAGCACAGATCAGCATAGAAGAAGGTTTTCAAAAGTCGACCCGCAAGGGGGTTATATATACGGGGAGTTATAAATAAAAAAGAAATCCCTTTTTTCAGCTATTAGACCTACAGTTTTAAAATTTGCCAAATGTGACTTTTTGTTGAGCAGAGATATGTTAAAAGTTTTTTTTTTTTAAATTGCAATTCATTTAAAATTAACTCATAAAATGCATCTTTATCCTTCAATGGCTATCGTTTTATTTTTCAATTCATCCGTGCGAAGAACGGGTATATCAACTAGTTATGTATACATAGAACTAAATATTAAGTGCAATTAAATAGTTTATAATTGATACTATTAAATTAAAAATTAAACGTAGTTTATTTATAGTTGGGTGAATCATCCTATGTTAATAACAAAATTTAGTTGGAGGATTATTTTTTTAGTTATATAATTTTTACGTACAACTTTTCTGGCTATATCGGGTAAGAAGGTTTTACTTCAATGAGAATTCTCAACCAATTTCCATCGTTATTCAAGCTGGATGTTCAAAAACATTCTTTAATATAAATTTATACTGATTTAATACAAAAAATGAAACTGTCATCACTCTCGCATATTTCCTCCGAGTTTAACAACTGCTTGTCTTGAAAAAGACACCTTTAGTACTCTTCTCCTAATAATAAGGATCGGAGAAAATAACAAAAAGATGGCCTCAAAGACAATAAAATGACAGTAATTTTCTTGTTCATATGAAAATGTGCTTTCGACGCATACAACGACCCTTAACAAAACGCGCAATCACTGTGAAAGGTCGTTATGGGTTCGTGGAGAGTGCAGCCCCTGGTAACTATGGCAACACGCTTCGTTAATCGTTTCCATTAAGAAAATCTTTTCCTGTTGATGGAAATACGATAGGTAGAATTCAAGTGAAAACATATGTTGTACCAGTTGATTGCACGAAAAATTGCGTACTTTTTTTAGTCCAAAGGATCTCTTTCTCAGTGTTACTATCTTTATTATTCTATTTACTAGACCAGGGAGACGATTTTAATTACGAAATGTGTGTGTTATAATATGTTATGATATATAAGTGTTTTTCTCTCTGTCTCTCTCAATAATAGAGAGTAATAATATTAAAACTAATAAATTAAGGGTATCTTCGAGTAATATTAAAGAATAAGACCTAAAACGCTAACATTTTTCCAGATATAAAAATACTTCAATATTGATACTGTATTCTGACCACTATCTTCTAAAAAGCAGTATATCTTATAACAGTACTTATTTTCATTTGAGTACATCTATTTCATATTTTGTTTTCTTCATTACCATAGAGTGTCAAATGAGTTTTTCTTTAGTATGTTACAAAAAAAAAAAATTGGAATTTTTATGGAATGTTTTCAAATTTCGAATTTTCATGAAAATTGAGACATTTTTCTGTTTCAAAATGTGTTTCGAGTGAATTTCAAGCCTTTTTTATATTTTGTGAAGATCCAATGAATGAAAAGCTTTTACTTAGTATTCGGTTTTGCAATGCATGATTATTTTTTATAAATATATTTTCAGATTTAAAATACAGTTTATGGGAGAAAGGAGCTCAAAGTGTTGAAATCTCTAATTTTATATAAAACTGGTTAAACCCCAATTTTATATAAATAATTTTTATAAATAAGAGCTGTCCTCAGTCAGCAGTGTTTGTAGTATCCATATTTATAAAAATTCCAATATGTGTTTTTTAGTTTCTTTTATCTTTGATATACAAATGATTTCTGTCACTCTTGTAAAGAATATTATACGATATATTCATACATGTAATGTGGCTGCATAACGCATGTATATGCTAGAATTATGCTATATGGATTTGAAGTCTATTATGGACCATGTAATTGTGTAGCAAATGTGACTTAGTCAAACTTTTTTATAATATAGGTTAAATTTTGGACTCTCATTTTCTTATTTTTCTTTCATTATACTTTTATTTCTCTTTCTCCTCTTACTATTTTAATTTATTATTCTTTTAGTGCACATTAATCCAGATTTTTAGTATTCTCTTATAATGTTTATAATACTGCAGCACACTGGCGCAGCTAGTCCTGAAAGGGCCCTGTATCAAAATTCCTTAGAAGCATTTTGGGGGGCCCTTACGATTTTTTACTTACACATGTTGAGGCCCCTGTGACTTGGGGGCCCCATATCACTGATACGGCTGATACGGTGGTAGCTACGCCCCTGCAGCAGCATCCATATTCATTAAATTTATATTTATATAATGTGTGTGTGTGAATAATGAATTTCTTTCCCCAAAGTTATAAGTTTGTTCTCTGTCGACGTATTAAAAATAAAACATCTACGAAAAAGAATTCTTTTAAGAGATATAAGTTGACAATACGCATTACTTTGTCCTTTTGACATTTTACATGTATTTGTTAATTAAAATAATTCCAGTAGTTATACTAATTTGAAGTCCATGCTCATATTGATCATAAATATCTTTCTTAATAGCTAACAAAGGAATAAAATGGATTTAATGAGGAATATACAGACTTTATCAATTAAAACAAATTAAAGACAAAAATAGAAATATAAAAGAATAATTGCTGGCCAGAACAGTGTTAAGCAGGCATTTAGTTAGCCAACTGGCTTCGTGCCAATCATAGTGCAATTCAGTGTAATACCGGAATATAAATCGCATAAACATCCTAAAGCAATCTAAATGAATTTTTAAATTATAAATATCTTGATTAAAATTACATCTTTTACATACGTGATCAGAATAATACTAAAATATGATTACCTTTAAAAAAAAGAGTACATTTCTAATGAAAAAAAAATTAGAGTGATAGGTATAACAAAAATCTTTTGATATAAATAACATTGCATATTGTAATGGTGATAGGATGTGCTAGCGTAGCTTTTTTTTCGTTAGTGCATGTTTGCGATATTGTATTATCAAGATATTTTTGTATTGCGCAGTAAAGTTTCATTACAACCCAATTTTGAATTCTGGCAGCATATAAGGAAACCTGGAAAAAAAGCTTTTTCGAACTTGGCGAAAGTCCATACGTCGATGTTAAAATTTTAGTGAGTTATGTATTATGTACATTATATATGAGATGCATATAAAATTATGTTTCACAAAAATACGTGTTATTGTGGATCTTTTTCGAACCGCTTAGAGATGCTTTGGTAATTAAAAGGTTCTTTTTAAAATTTAAATACAGAACAAAACAATTTTAATTGAAATTTTTTTAATTATTTAGAAGTAAATTCGTTTTAAAATTTGTTCGAAATTTTTATGATTATAATTTTAGTATACAGACTGCTAAAATACTCTAGTTGCAAAAACAATTAAGTATAAAACAAATTTTCAGTTATTCGGTTTTCGTTTTAAAATTTTTTTCATAAATCTGTAAGAGAAATGTATTACTAAAATTGTTTCAATGGAGTTAATTTACTAGTATATTCAGTTCTCTTGCAACAACATGAACGGCCACTATTGTATTATTAACGCCATCTAATAATCAAAAAATGAACTAAAAATGATCAGAAAAATTAATAAAAATCACAAATTGCGATAACTTTTTTCCCTTCTCTGTGTGTTTTTGATCTTGTTGACAAAATAATGTTAAGAATAAAAAATGGTTTCTGTGTCTGATTTATATTTCATTTATTTGATCGACACAAGAAAATGAAACTAAATTTTAAATATATTATTTAATTTTATTAATACTGCTCACAATACATATGATAAAAAAATATCGAGAATAACTAGTAGAAAAAGATATATAAACAGAAAGAAACGTAAGCATAACAATATAATTTGTTCCCTTTTTTTTGTCATAATTCTATGACTAGACAAACTAATTTTCTCCACTACTTGCATATTTTTAAGAAAATACTGTAAACGATGGCCAGAGTTTGATTAATTTATATTTAAACCAAAAAACAGACTGACCCCATTAGTTAGACTGACCTCATATTTCAGGTGCTTACAATAGTCTAACAATCTTAAATAGGAATAAGGAATATGACAGTTCACTGGAGAAGATAATGCAGAGGGTGCTTATCTGGACTTCTGGGTCCCCTTAGGGAATCTTCTCTTTCAAGAAAAATATTCTCATTCAGACTTACATGTTTGAAGCAGCATTTAGGACTACAAAACATATTTTGTCGACCACACCGGCATTCGAGGCAAAATTTTGTAGCAATTCCCATGAGATCGCCAGTACGATAAGGAACTCCTAGGACAGAACAGTCTCCTATAAAATGTACAGAATCACAAATGAATTATGGCTGCTTCAGCTTAAGTTAAGTTATTAAATTAAAAAGAATTATCTATACAAGTAAAATAAAATGTGTGTGTTGTGTAGACATTGCAGCTCAATGACAGAAACTCCTAAAATCACGTAATTTGGTACACTAAACCTGGGGATGATAATGGTGTGCACTTCGCAATGATTTCCTTAAAATTTGCAATACATTTTTTAAATTTAGTTTTTAAAAGAGTTTCTATATACCTTGCTCCCTGATTCTTGAACAAAACTTCTCAAGATTATGATTCTTGTACCAACTGAGAGATTCAAGTCCTTCAAAAAGACTAACTTTTTTTCGGGTACGGTAGCCGAATTTTTGAAAATAGCTCTTAACTCTTTCATGCGCTGAATTTTTGACAAAAATAATTCACTAGAGGGAAATAATTACAAATATTTTAGATGAACCTCACGAAACTATAATTATTGAACAAAAGTTAGTACATATTAATAATATAAAACACTTTTTCAAATAAAAAGTGTCCAAAGTTTTAAAAAATAGGTGGTACATATTTTGTACCGCCACAATTCAAGTAGCATGATAGTTTTGGAAACATGATTTTTTCTTCCCTAGGCACAATGGAACTTTGCAGACACAACTCCTTCATTCTGTTATTTTATAGTTGGAAAATAAATAAATTCACTTCTTCATCTTATACTGTTATTCATCCTATATATTAAAACGTTTTCAGTTTTTCCTAATCTAATGTTGTAAGCTTGGTTTTAATTCAGTCCTAATTTACCTTATGTTAGCTTTAATAATATTTTAAATATTTTATCCCTACTAATATTATAAACGTGAAAGTTTGTATGGATGTTTGTTTCTCGCAAAAACAACTGAATGAATTTTAGTTAAATTTTACAATAATATAGCTTACACATCAGAATAATACATAGGCTATAATTTATAAAGATATTGTGTTAAGTGTCCAAAATATAACGATAATTGTCAAATAAGTAGGAAAACATTCTGCCATCTGCAAAAAACCCGCAACAGCATATATCTATCTTTTATGTGTGAAGCAAAACTTTGCCCTTTTATTTTGTCTACGCCAGGCGCCAGGAACTGCGAAAGCTTGAACAGGCGGAGTGTGAGGCTGATATATATATTACAATTTTAACATAAAATAAATACAACAAAAAGTAATATTAACGTGTTACACTTCCAGATATAAATTATTTATACTATTTTAAACGTTCATTACACAAAATTTGTAAAAATGTGTTACTTTTGCAGAGCAGAGATCAGCTGAGGAAGGTGTTTTCAAAAATCGACCTACAAGAGAGTTACGGGGACTTATAGATAAAAAAAATCCTTTTTATCAGCTATTAAATCTACAGACTTAAAATTTAACAAACAGGGTTTTTTTTGTTCAGCTGAGATATGCAAAAAGCTTTTTTTTTTTTGTTTAACTTGCAATTCACGTAAAATTAACTCATTAAAAACTTCTTTATCCTTCAATCTGTATTGTTTAATTTTTCAATTCACCCGTGCGAAGAACGGGTATAACAGCTAGTTCTATATATTTCTTTATTTTACCTAGTTTTTATTTAGTCAACATATATAAGAAGTGTATTACTTGTATTTATTTTTTCCTGAACACGAGCTATAATATGTATATAGCTCATTCAGGACATTTGTATAATTTTATGTGCATGTACTATTATTAAATAAATATTATTTTTTTAATGTAACTTACAACAAATTTATCTGGCCCAATAAACATGTCCAATATTGCGAAAAAATAATTCAGGATATTAAGTTATAAAAGCTATTTATTAAAAGTGGTATCAGTTATATCAAGCTGCATTCCTTTCTTTTTAAGGTGACTGACTACGTTCGGAACCATGATTTTGAAAAAACGTACACATGAATAATTTTTTGATATTTAGTGTCAGTTGAATTAGAATATGCACATAAAATTGTTTTTAAAATATTATTAAGAGAAAAAATTATTTAAATGCAAGTTTTTAGTACAAAATGAAGAAAGAATGCCATATTTTCAAAACATTCTCCATTTACGAAAATATTTCTTTAATAATATTTTGTCTTTATCTAGCTACGTCTGCTATACACTGGCTGAACAAAGATTTAAAAAAAATTTTTTTCAGAGTTGCGATCAATTGAAATAATAACGAGAGAATAAATTTAATACTCACATACGGAGAACAAATTTATCTACTCATACATATTAAAATATGAATAAATCCACTTCTAAATTATATATTTCAGAAATATTAATTCAGGATCTGTACAGTAACCTTAGCTATATATATAAGTAAAATATTTTTACTATAGAAGCATTTTGCCAAAAAAGGAAAATGTTTTGAAAACATGCCATTCCTCCTCATATTTTTGCCAAAAAATTTCGTTTAAATAATTTTTCTTCTAATAATATTCGTAAAACCATTAAACGTATATTCTAATTCCTTTATACGCTTTTTCAAAATCATGGTTCTGAATGTAGTCTTCTTAATTCAGCTTACTTCGTGAGATTCCACGGACCAATTTTTCCTTTTTTTTTTTTTTTTTTTTTTGTTCTTTACATAAATTTTAGTTAACTTCCTCCTTATCACATGTCCTTAATAAAAACAAAACTAAATTAAAACGATCTCTAAGGCTCTAAAACGTAGCTAACAGTCTCATTCAACGAATACAAGTGAAAGTAAAAGAACCAAATTTCAAGAAAACGACAAGTTGATCTGCATGTAATTCTTCGCTTTCTCACTTGAGGTATTTCATTGGTTGAAACAGAGTCGCACGTCATAATGACTCATCATTTCTTTTTGAGATATTTCCTTTTTAAGAAAATTTCTGTGTAGTATTACATCTTATTCCTTAAATAATGGGTTTTAAAACAGAAAGAGAGAGATGACATAGATTAGCGATAAGAAATGAAATCCTTTCACCCTTCTCTAGTCCCAAGTTGTTATTACCAAGTACCTTAACTCAGTGCTTCTCAAACTTTCAATATTTGCGACCCAATTTTCAATTATAATTTTCATCGTTCACCTCCAAACAATAGCAATGTGTTGAATGCAATAATAAAGTACTTTGTCGCTAAAGTTACAAAACGAGCTTAATTACAAACCGTACAAATTATCAAGATAAATATTAAATTTTGTATATGTTACTTTTAAAAGTAATAGATAGTTTAAGTAAGTTATTTTTAAGTAATAGAATAAGTATTATGTTACTTTTCCTTTCGAATTTTTAAATTAGAACAGAACAATTTTTAATTAAAGAAGGTACCAAGGTTACCAAGCACCCAGGTACCTTGATTCAGAAGGGCTCTCAAATGCAGAACAAGATATCTTCATAAATTTTACGTCAAGTGGAGAAATCAAACGCAATTTAGTAATAAATCGTTCTTTAAATTTTAGGAAGGGGTAGATGATGAATTTTTCACACTGAAATCAAAATTATGTAGTGTATAATTTTCATTTTCAACACTAGTAATTATTAAATTTGTTCTTAATTTAGTATTGATAAATCAATTCTCAAATAATTTAATTCAGTTCTGATACATTTATATCAATGGGAATGTGCATTTTATTTTTATTATGTCAGAATGCACTTTTTTGTTTCCTTTCAGTAAATTAATAATTTTACTTTAAATAACCTTTTATTTTCCCCTTTTCAATATGCTAGTGCCCCCCACAAAGAATTATCACGCCCCTCTAGGAGGGCGCGCCCCACAGTTTGAGAACCACTGCCTTAATTGAAAGAACCATATATACATATACACAAGGAATGCATTTCATTAACTTTCCCCCCAAATCTGATCTCCTAGGTGGCTAATTAAAAATTCCTAAGCGCATTTCACAACACCAGACACTTGTAAGTGTTTTGGTGATAAATTTTGCCACATACCCATGTTTGCATATTATAATCGATCGATGCAATAGCTATGTCGGGCTAACATAGGCTGAAGTTGTTGGGAGGCACTTCTTAAGGAGCATCGTTTTATATGCATTTCAGAATTTGCTGCGCTTGCATCAGATTAAGAGAAGAACACATTTTTTATTTATTTCCTAAGTAATCATATTTTTTTTTTACTTCAGTTGATAAAAAGTCGATAACCAAGTAAAAAAATAGCTGTTGCTTTTTTTAGTCAGAGTGATATAAAGTTATAGTTTTCGATTCATATAAAATGAGAAGTAAAAAAAAAAAAAAAAAATTGAAAAAATAAAAACCTCTTTATTACATTTTTTTTTTTTAAAAAAATTTTTTAAGAGAATTAGAAAAATATCGCAATTAGTTTATAATAATTACTTAAACAGTAAAAATATTAAGAAAAAAATATAAAAGTTTTTAGTAATAAAAAAGAAACAAAGAACGAATAAGTAATAAATATCATATATGTCAATGCTTTAGCTCTTTCATTACATAACTAATCAGTTGATATTATTACATTAATCAACATTGATATGTTGATACGTATAGAAAACTGAATTAAATATTATTAAAGCACCACATCTACAAAATGTCAAAATCGGTTCATATTAGAGCATAGGCTCGTAAAGTGGTTCATAGGTACCCCTTAAGGTCATTGGGACTGCTGAAGAGGTTCGTGCCAAACTTAATCAATTTTTTTTGGGGGGGGGGATAACCTTAGGAAGTTCTCGAAAGGTTTGATATAAAGAAAAGTATTTTCGACATATTTATAATATTATGAAAGTAAAAATAAAAAGGTATTATTATAATTTTAAGTATTACTTTGTAAAGTTTTGTGTTTAATATTATAGATAGGCACATAAGATACAAGCCTTGTACGGCGGAAATCGAGCCAATCACAAGTGCGGCCGTCTATGTTTAAATGGGAACAGAATCTCGCCACTACAGGAAATAACTTGTCTAAAATATGGTAGTATAAATAAAAAAAGTTGAGAGGTGTGAAGTGAATGCAACAAACAAACTTTCCTTAATTTTGAACCGAAAGTAGTAGCGTTCTTTGTATTGTTAAAATGAAGTACGTTACGACAAAGTATTTTTGAATAAGTGATTATTATCTTGTATATAAATTTATTAACCTAATCCTTTTGACAAAGTTCACTCATGAAAAAGTCTTATCAATATCATGTTTATCAATATCATTTTCATTTATCATTTTTATGATATCAAAGTTAAATTTGTAATTTTTCTATGCATTGAAATGGAATTATTTCACTTGAAGGTTCATGGCCAAAGTTTTGGACTAAAAATTGGGTTTATAGGCACAGTAAGTTTGAGATTCTCTGTCCTAGAGGAACAAAATAAAAAAAAAAGTTTTCAAAATTTATTTAAATTAAAAATGGTGCTCAAGCTGTCCAGAATTTGAGTCCCGAAAGTTTTAAACATCCGTCACACACCAAATCACGGAGGTGACAATTAGTTTAATTTTGGTCACACAAAATGTTATATAGTTAATGAATGAAAATAAAAATACTAATTGGCTTAGAAAATTGATAAAATTATTTATATTTCATAATGAAAATTTAATATCTCAATCGATGTATTGGTATATGCTTTGAATCTTTATATAGATGTCTTAAATTACCCGTTATTCTATCAGGAGATTCCAAATTGGTGGCTAACAAATCAGAAGCTCGTCGTAGACGCCTGAGGCCCCTCTTATATCCGGCTCCTCTTAATTCCTCTGGTATAGCTGGAAAAAAATTCGAATAAGCTCAAGAAAGTTATATCCTTGTCTTATATTTCTTATTTATATGAACACTATACTTTCACTTAAGTAAATATAATAAGAAATAGTAAAACTAGAAAGAAACATTTTTTTTTTTGCTTAGTTGAAAAATACCAATATATTTATTTAAAAATCTTTTAATAACTCTAAAATAAACAAAAAAAAATTAATTCATACATATATTTTTATAGCAAATAAACCATAAGTAAATGTTATAGACGTTACCTTCTTTATTTTTGGAATACTGAAAAAAAATATTTTTATTAGTTTTATACAGATTCAAAAGATACTATTACTTATTGTATGAGGAAAAAGTAATCACTGAACTATTGCATTAATGGATATTTTTAGGAAATTTTTTAAAACACTTTAAGATAATCAGCATTTTTTTCACTAAGCAATCATACACTTGTTTGTGACTTCTCGTTTGTTTCTTATGCTTCTTAGAAAATGGTCGTGGTAACCGAGGGGACATCTTCCAGGCTTTCTAAAAATAAACAAATCTAGTCTCGCAAAACCCATGGTGCGAAAAAAGAAATAATATTGCTCTATAAATCAAACTAAACCTCAAATGTTCACTAAATGATGAAGAATTGTGGCTCGCGAGACGTGTGAGGTATCATGGCTGAAAATAACAAGATTCTTAGACCTTGGCACTCCCGTTATTCTAATGCAGTGATTCTCAACCACTGTGGGGCGGCATTTTTGTGTGTACCGCCAAATTCTTAAAGTATATCACCAAATTTTCTTTTACATTTTTAATTATACTCTGAGAAAAAAAACTGTGGCAGGATTTCAAAAATAATAATAATAACTTTATGGAAGAACAAAGTATAGGAGAGATGTAATTTGGAAAAGTTTGAGTGTCAGAGTTACAAAAAAACTCCTATAAAACTATTCATAAAATTGTTATTGACTATTTGATAGCACTGGATGAGAGAGAGTTATTCATTACTTCCCAAATTTGGATATGAAAAATTTTGATTCGTAATCCATTAGTGATAACGAATACGTCTGTATATAAATTAACTTTGAATGAAAAGGAAGAACTAATCTCACTCTGTAATAATCGAGATTTAATTTCAAAACATTCGTTAGAGTCAATATTTTCATTCTGGGTTAAAATTAGAGGTGATTATCTCATAAAAGCCAAAAAAGCTCTACAAATATTATTACAACATTCTACATCTTATTTGTGTGAATTTGGATTTTCAGCATTAACAAATATAAAAATGGAAAAAAGATCGAGACTTTTAAATGTAGATAACGAAATGAGAGTGGCATTATTATTTTTACGACCAAATATAAACGAAATTATCAAAAATCATCAAGTTTTAATTTCACGTTAAATGTATTTTTATGATTAATTTGTAACTAATTATTCAATAAACATTTTGTTGTCTCTTTGCCATACACATTATTTTATTTAACATTAGATATTATTATCATAAACTATTTACATAGTGCACTACAGATGAGAAAAATTCTCTTAAACTTATTTTATTTTTAGTGTGCCGCCAAATTTTGAAATTGTTAAAAGTGTACCACAACAAAAAAATAGGTTGAGGATAAATGTTCTAATGTGTTGTTAATAAAACGAAATGAAGGGAGGTTTGTTGATTGTCTAAATTTTTATAATTTTAAACAGTATTTATGACATAAGTACCAAAAACTTTGATAGGTAAGAAATCACTTACTTAGATAAAAAAAATCTTTTCTGATTTCAAATTATTTGCTAAAACAGTTATGAAGTTTGTGTCCTTCAAAATAAAGACTCATTTGTATGATATGCTCGATGGCTCAAAGATACATAAAATCATTGCTGAATTTCATAAGAATTGTTGATTTCCTCTTTTTTTTTTAATGCTTAAATCATTGAACTATAATAAGGAACTGTGCACAGATATTGCATAATCTTAAATATGGAATATAAGAAAACGCAGCTGACTAACTTCCTGCTTCAGTGGCAACAAAATTTGCACTTTTACCAAATACTTCAATAAAAAGAAACTTATTAAATAAATATACTCCAAGAAACTTAATATATATATATATAATGCGATGAAAATCTGAATTTGATATATGTTCCAAATATTCACTTTAAAAGATTTTCAATTTATTCGTCTCTCAAAAATAAGTTATCAGATTATGAATTCAAATATTGAGAGAGAATATTCTAAAATTTTTATTGTGAAATTTGATACATTTGCACCCGCTGTAGCTGGGAATGTTTTCTTTCATGATGTTTAACATGTTGGACACACATGCAAACACGCACGCATGCATGAACACAATCACATATATTTATATTCGCTAACCATAAAACATGCACAGTGTACAGATATATATTTATATATTATTTTTATATTTACATTATTCTCTAACACAAAACCCGAAAACGGGTGAATGTTTTAAATCATTATGTGCAGAAAACTTTTTTCAAAATCTCATTCCGTTATTAGAGAATAAATTATTCTGAAAAAATTTCTTAAATCGTAAATTCATAATGTTCTATTTCTAGAAAAATAAGTTCTACTTCAATAATTTTTTTTTCAGATTACTTTTAGTAAAATCTGCTTCAAAGGCCAAGATCACAAAAGAAGTCAAAATTAAGATATATCATATCAGATTTTTATTACTTCCATAGCAGCATTCGATGCCCATATTAAACTTCAAAATAATAATATTATTAATAAATAATAAAATATATTATTGATATTAACATTTAAAATAAATATCATAAATTATTTCTAAATATTTCAAAATTAATACAATTAGAGATAAATGTCTGTTACATTGAGAATTTTATATATAGATTGCCTGAACACGAAAGAAATAAAACCCCTGAAAACTAACTGTAATGGATCTTTCAGAACAAAAATCAATATAGGTCTCAATGTTACTTTTAGGAAAACATACCAGCGATGCATTTACTATATAATGGTGACACAACCTCTGATAACTTACGGCATACGTAAAGCGTCGGATTGCAGTAGTTAGGAACAGTATACTCGATACACCCTTCAGGTGGGGGAGGACAATTCATCCAGGAACATTCAGCTTTACCTTCGTGACATAAGCAAATGTGACACACATGATGTCTAGGAATTCTTTCACCATTTCTGTAAGGTCTTCCATCTACTATGCAGAAATCATTTCCACCTGATGTCTGCCGAATTTCTGAAAATTCAAATTTTTTCATGGAAAGATTTCAGAAAAGCAAATAAACATGTAAAAACTCGACTTTGATTAATATTAAAATTTAATGTTGAATTTATAAATATAAAAGCTATCTTCAGCATCAACAAAGTGCAACTAAAATTATAGCTTATTCAGATGTTAGCATAAAACTATAGAACATAATCTTATTCAAAGAAATAGCATTATTAATGATTTGCAGATGTTAATCTAAAGAACATTTCTAATTGTTTCTATAATAATGTATATTTATCAGTATAAAAAAATGGGAAAGGTAATATTTGGGTCAATATATATTAATAATACAGTTGTAGAATAAATTTTGTTACAATAACACAGATATTTTATTTATACAGTAATAAATTGTTCTGTAAATAACAATCTTACTTATACTTCTGAATTAAAGGCTAATATACTATTTTAGCTCCAACTATAAAAGTTCAAAAACATGAATTAAAAAATTATATAAATCCATCTTATTTATTTAAACTCAATGCAGAGTCTCCCATTAATATTCACAACTGTAAATTAGAAATATAACACGAGGAAATTTCAAGTTATTTTATATTTGACCCATTTAAATAATAAGCTCATTTTAATTTAAATGAAATAAATTTTCAGTAATGAATGATAGTGGCAAAAACTACAATTTCTTCTTTGGTTAAAACATGAAAATAAAATACTTTATGATGTATAGTATGAAGATTACAAACATAATATATATTAACTCTGAATAAAAGACAAGTTTAATGAAAATTTTAAAAATATGTTAACTGTTAAAAGCGTTATGTTATAAAACCAGAAGCCATACATAAGACAAGAACTCTCATTGTGTACGTGATTGTGCAAAAACAGTTTATTATTTTGCTAATGGTGAGAAAAAATAACTAGTCCTCTAACTTTTTTGTTTCGCATTGCGAACGGAAATCTTTATTACAATGAATGAATACCAATAGCAAACAAAAGTTAAATATAGAAGCATTATGTGATTATCTGAACCGGATTTGTAGATGTAGATAAACAATCGTCGGCGCCGTACGGGTTTAAATGCCGCTTTATGCAAAACTTAAAAGCACGTATAAAGATACCAAATGCTGCTTTTTATCGAAGGAGAAATTCGAATTTTCAAGTTTATGTCAAATATTTCTTGGCAATCGTTAAAAATACATCTATGATCCAAATATTTTATCCATATAACTAATATTTTAATAAATATTTATCAATATACTGATAATTCCTGTATTGTGTTACATAATTTTTCAAAGAAATCAAATAAATTATTCCGAATACATTCAAATTACAACACTAAATTTGTAATCAAATTAATTTCAGAAAAAAATAAAGGAATTATTAAGTATTACATGCAAAATACATTAACTATGAACAAAATTGAAAATCTCTTACCTGCAGTGATATAAGCTTGAAGAGTAGAGAATAATAATAAATATAAATACATGATTCTCTTACGTTATCTCCACTGACAGTACTCTAATAATAGTAGACGAAAAATATCACTCCAGAGAAAGTGAGAACATGGAAGATTGAGACTGATATTTAAGAACGTCTATAAATAAAAAAAACACACAGTCTGAAAACAGTCAGAACTGACGATTGTGGCATAACAGAAAATATTATCCGGTATAATTTCAGATAAGAATACCAGCGGAAATGGTCTTTTCAAGGTCTCCTGCACAAACCACAACACAGTTCGAATATCTTTTTTTAATTTTTTTTTAGGAAGATTTTACTAGAAACCCTAATCAAGCTTTATGTTATGAACAGGTAGATATCTCCAGGAAATGTTTATGCTAAGGAAGTACCTCCACAAGAATTGAGCGGAAATTGGATTTCATTTATTATTTTAATTGTACTTTTATTCATATAATGATCACATATTTTACACAAGCAATTACTCAACAAGAACAGTCATTACCTGCAAAACTTGATCTCCACTACAGTAGGCAATAAAGATAATGTGAGCTTCTTTGCTGGAATGTTTTCGTCTTTTTAAGCTCTAATGACCATTATAGATATTCAGGATTTTGTATAATAATCATTATTGGAATAAATTTTTTTCTCTGATATCATGTAGTTTGTTTGGGACTAAAATGGTATCCAAAGTAAAATATTTCTTAATGATAAGCATAGTTAAATCAAGGAAAGGAGAAGCTGTGCAAAGTAATTGTGAGTGTAGTACTGATCTTTTTAAAATTATGGTACACATCAGTTTGAAAACTAGAAACGGTGTTGCCTTGATACTGTGTTGTGTCTTCTCCCATATAACTCAAAAAGAAAAAATTAACATTTCTTTTTTAAAAAAATCATACATATTTTATTAGAGTGAAATTAATGTTCTATTTGGTTATAAAGATAATTACTATTCACACATTTAATAATTCAATAAGGTTTACTTTGTATGAAAATTCTTTTCGATTATCAATTACATAATATCTAATGTGAATATTGCCAGCTTTTTAAGTACGGTTACTTATATAAATTTGTTTCAAAGTTAAAAAAAATCATGTTACTTAAACAAACGCTAAAAAAGAAAAGCTGAATTTAGTACCATGCTCCACCTGTAATCAAACAAAATATTAGCTACAGTTAATAAGCCTATATTTTTATACATTAACATCTCGAAATTGATATTTTGGATATGACTTTTCACATAACTTATTTTTTTAACTTTAGATGTATAAAAGAAATATTACGGAATTCTTAAAAATATTCCCCATGGGCTTTTATTTTTATTTAAGGTATTTTAAATAAAATCATTTGTTAAAGGTCAGAGCTCTTTTATATATATTGCAAAAAAGTCTATCAGCATGAGCTTCTGCTACTTTTTTCAATCTTTCATTAGATGTATAGCGAAAGGACAAATTTAATTTAAACAAATTTTTTCAACTAACTTGTTTTTTGTTTTTTTTTTATAATAAAAATAATTTTTCAAAGGATGACGTTCTTTTTAATGTGTTAATTTTATTTTAGAAAAGTTATTTTAAAATAAGTTTTTTTTTCTATTTTTGCAATCTTTCATTGCGTACACGGCGAAAATACATTGTTAACTTAAACTGTTTTCCTCAATAAATTTTTTGGTTTATGAAAATGCTTATGTTTATTTAGTTTTTTATATATCAATGAAGATATTTGAGTATTCTTCCGCCTATGTTTATTTTGAAAACTCGTTTGACAACTGGGACCTAGACCATGAAAACGTTTTTTTATCTCGTTTCAACAAGGAAATTCAATAAACTTAAAATATAATAGGCAATACTTTTATTTATTTATTTATTTTGTGAAAGATAAATTTTGAAACCCGGTTGCACGAGTAAATCACCTGACTGAGGAAAGCTATTCAAAAGGAAACCATTTAAGCATCAAAAGGTCATATTTATCCTGCTTTGTAAATTATTTCTCGGGAGTGATAGTTAATTCGAAGCCCAGTGGCTGAGTGGTTAGTGCATCGCGCTTCCACACCACAGGTCCGAAGTTTGAAACCTGGGCTGGGCAAGGTTGACTCAACCCTTCATCCCTTCAGTGAGTCGATAAATGACTACCAATCTTGCTTGGGAACTCAACACTGGGGGTTTCGCGTCAAACTGACCCCGGACTGCAACATCTGCTCTTGCACCTCAGGGCCCAAGTTCGTTAATATACTGAGTTGGGCACAGTAGGCCTTGGCCCTCATGGGCTGTCACGCCACTGAGTTAAATTAATAATTAATTCAGTAGATTTAAAATTACTCATTTTGTGTGATTTTGATTGTTATTCAACTATATTTTTTATGACTGGATTGCATAGAGCTTTTTTTCACACTTTTAAAGCAATATCCACACAATTTTTAAGCACGAAAAGAGTCAGATATAATTAATTTTGTCTGCATTATTTCCGTTTTATTCATTTCTGTATGTTTTTATCAATGTAAGCTAGAATCAATGGAGCTTCATTTATAAAATATTTTATAAATTTAAGCATAATTTACATATACAGTTGAACTTCCATATTACGATCCTCTGTATTCCGAATTTTTTTATACTGCGAACTTTTCCTGGAACCACAAGAACATTTCACGATTTTCTTCGTAAAATAACCTCACAATAGTGAAGTGCATTTTTGTATAAAACGAACTTTTTCTCTTGTGATTCAATTTTTTTTTCTTCCTATTTTTAAAGTATTTCTGGACATTTTCAAGTTATTCTCGCTTTTAACACGTTTTATGGTGGTCATAAATCTTGAACATGTGGTAATCTATGTTTAGAATTTCTAGCTATAAAATAATGTGCAATTAAAATTACACACACACACACACTTGAGTACTTTAAATTAGAAAATATCCTTAAAAAATTCATTTATTTTAATATAAAATTATTTTTTTAATGTTGAAAATACTGTGTATCCCTCGACATTCTTTTTTTCTTGTTTTCCCTGCTTTTATTCTTTTTCTTTTTTTGATGGGTAAGATATATATAAAATAAATTGATATTAATTTACAAAAATGTGTGAATAATTACTTTTTTACAATATTTAGTCTTATGTGGTTCATAAAGTATATTGAAAGGTGAACCTCTATATAACGAATTTTCCATATAACGAGCTTTTTTTCGGGATTCAGTGACTTCATTAAATAGAGGTGAGGTCCGACTATATATATACACATATACAGTGAAAATCGTTTAACACAAAACTGAGGGGACTGAAATATTTTTTCGTATTAAAAGACATTGAAAAAAGAAACTCTTTAACAAAATTCAATTTATTAGAGTACATTTTATTTACATAGATATGCTCAAACATTTCCGTAATTTGCTCACTTTTTTTATTATTGGTGACAATGTGGAGTTTGCAATATCAAAATCTTTACAAATTTCCGTTTTTGTTTTTTGTTTCTTATCAACAACCTTAAGAAACTCCATCATCATTTTAAGCGAAATAGAAGTTTGCTTTCTTTCTGTGCTCGCAAAAAAAAAATCTGAAATAGAAAAAAATAATGCGAGTCAAATTCCCAGATTTTTACTCATACTACGAAGTACTCTTCACCGAATTTTAAAGTCAACTGATGAGAGAGATGAAATGTTTTTGTGTGGAGTTTGTAGGGAGGTAGGGTGAAAGTAACTTAGATAAATAAGATTGACTCTTGTCACAAGCTATTCTGAGGGCATTTCTAAGCCAAATTATACTCCTTTCTACGAAACACGTGAAACAACCTCCCTTTCATTTGAAAAAGAAAAAAAAACCCTCTTAAATCTCGCATACTCAGCTTCTATTTTCCGCATTTTGTTTATTACTAGAAGAGAAATCTTTTCCTGTTAAGCGATTTTTGTTTCGTGTTAAGAGAAAAAAATGCATGAAAATTCATAATAGTTTGTTGGTACCGTTGTATATTATTTCGAGTTAACCAATATTTCGTCTTAAGCGTTAAACGTATTTCACTGTATGCGTGTGAAGAGTACATCGTAGTAAGAGTAAAAATCTGGGAGTTTGATTCGCATTATTTTTTTCTATTTTTAATTTTTTTTTTTTTTTTTTTTGCGAGCACAGAAGGAAAGCAAACTTCTATTTCGCTTAAAATGATGGTGGGGTTTCTTAAGGTTGTTGATCAGAAACAATAAACGAAAACGGAAATTTGTAAAGATTTTGATATTGCAAACTCCACATTGTCAACAATAATAAAAAAATACACTCAAAAATTTAAAAAATTGTTTACGTGAATTTTTCCTATTACACGATAATAGCCCTTGTGTTGTTTCATAATACGAAATTAATAACACTCGCTTACTTTATTCCCTGGTATGTATTACGTTCGAAAATGATTTCTTGAAAATAACGAGTTATGAAAAGTGTATTACTCTTTCCAAGAAACTTTCTCAAAACCCTTAACTGTGGGAAACATACAAATATTATACATTATTAAGGAATAATGTCATTATAAAACTAAAATAATCAGCCGCTGTGAATGCAAAATTATTTTGGGAAACTTACTAATGTTATACATTGTTAAGAGAAATATTGTCTAAATAAAACTTAACAAATCAAGCACTGCGTGCATTTATCTTGTATATATCACTGATGCAATAACAAGGTGCCGATAAGTAACCCAATGTGCTACTAAATGGGTTCTCGCTGCGACTTGGAAGCTCAACTCTACTTAACATCGTTCCAAAGGTATTTGATAGAATCAGGACACGAAACTGTTTTTCAATGTTAACACGGTAGTTCATAAAACTCGTAACCTTACTTAATGAGCTAGCTTTGAAAATAGTAGAAGCTGATAGATAGTAGATACTACGGCCTGAGATAATATTTACATTTATTTTATAAAGCTACTTATTTTGCCTGAGAAAAGAATGTGATTTAAAGTATGATACTCTCAGTATTTCTCTATATTGATATTAAAATTGATTTATATAAATCAAACATAAAAAGCAGTATTTTGATAGTATTTCATACTTTTATTTGGAAATATTCTAATATACTTTAAAATTTGTTTCTAACATAAATACACATTGAGACAGCCTTTGCTGAATGTTAAGGAATAAGATCTCAACTTGGAATAAAAAATTTTCTTAGTATAAATATGCTAATTTTTAACTACACTGTATATATATATATATATATATATATATATATATATATATACAGAGTAATATTTTTTTAGTTATGTTATCCATTTCTGTTCGAATTAGTCGATGCACAAAATAAGTTCTTTTTATATCATCGCCTATCTTTTAGTGGAAAATGAGCTGTTCATGTTAAAGAGGATATAATTTTTTTTATTCGAAATTTTAAGGATTTCTTGTAACTAACAGGTATATAAATTCTTACCACTCAAACTTATGCTAAAACTGAGACATTTTTCTGTGGAGAAAACCATTTCGATCAGTATTTTAACACTAAGCAAAAAGACATTTTTTTTTAACGCGCTTCCTAACTTACTTAGTAGATCTAAGCATTAAGAAAATGTACTTTGTGGGACTGTACTTTTTTGAAATTATGATATATATATATATATATATATTTGTTTTTATCAGTATGAAAGTGTCATTGGTTAAATATATGCATAAGTTATTTTAATTTCACAATTAATTTTCTTTTTTTAATAAACCAATCATTCAAAATTTAGACATTAAAATTCTGTGAATAAAATACACCGTAAACTTCAAGTACTGAATATAATCATGAAACTTGCCTTGTAAATACGACTTTGATAATGAAGATTTAATTTAATTTAATGATGAATCAGCGATCTTATAAAACCATTAATATATTTTATAATAATAACCGAAATGAACCTGAAAACTTTGCGAAGAGCTAGAGAGTTTTTGATTTTCATTACGCTTTTTAAACACTTTGACATATGTGCAGGATTTTCAAAACCAGAATAGAATTTACAAAACAAACATGGCAACAATATTTATTTAAAAATTGATTGAAAAACTGATCTTACAGAATTTAGGAGTGAAACAGTAATAATTCAGCAATAGAGAGAAAAATAATCAATATTCAATAAAGTATTACAAATATCATTTTAAACAAGAAAAAGAAACAAAATAAAGTTTATATCTTATAGAAACATCATTTATACAGAGTTTAAAACTTGAATTTATTTGTGCGTAAGAACCATTAAAATCTGTATACTCCAAAACTTCAAATGAATACCTGGTACATGGATTTTTTAAAAATTGTTTACATAGTATACGCTCCTAAGAATACAAAGCTAATTCTTTTTATAAGGGGACATAAGCAAATATTAATAGAGATTTTAATTGAAACAAATAAAATAGACCAGTCTCTAAATAGAATATTGACTAAGTTTTCGTCAGTTAGAAATTTAATACATGTTCATAATACATGCCCAATTAGTAACTAAGAGACATGGAACCAAATAATGAAATGTCATCGATTCATGTTCCAATAAATCAATTGTTGATTGTTAATTATATTTCAAAGCTGCTAATAATTTTTTAAATATATTTACTGATAAATAACTAGAATTTTTTTATTAAATGCTATGACTTGATTGATAGATTACTCTTGATGGATTAGGGGGAGGGGAAAGCAACGGTGTACTTAACGAAATTATGTAGATTTTTATATCTCTTTTACAAGCATTGCTTGATAAATGTTTCGTCTATTTAGAGTAATCTGACGAGTATCAAAACATAAAAAAAATCATTAATAAAAATAACGAGGTTTATAACGAGTTTAAATTGCGTAAATCATAGTATACATTATTTTGATTTTATATTGAAAATATTCAAAGATTTTCTTAAAATGCTTTTAAAAATGTTTATTTACAGTGTCCAAAACTTAAGCAGGTCTTACGATCGTATTCAGTTACATTTTATTTTTGGACTAATGGTCATTAGGATTCATTTGCTCTTTAGTGTAATTAATTGATCACATACACAAATTTTCGTATTTTAATTTGATCTTTATGTTTTACGGTGTTCAAATACTTCATGCGTATTTCGGGAATATGTACTAAATTGTCAAGTCGGCCGTATTCTCTAAGAGTAAATAGAGCTATCTTTGTTTTTATGTAACAATATATATATATATTACCGGCTACCTTAAAAAGCTGGATTTGATTGATGGATTGCCGATTAACGTCACACTTCGAAACAACATGAGGGCTCGTTTGGTGACAGGTATTGTAATTTTGAATCATGGTCAAATGACGAGCATGGCACCAAAGGTGGCACATCATTTTTCACACAATTTAAGCCTTATAAGTCTCATCCCATCGTAAGAAAATATTAAGTACAATTATTTTTGTGTTAAGAGAATGACGAAACTAGATCAGAAATGAATTATAAATTATCATATATATATATATATATATCATTTCTCTCTCTCCCTCTCTTAGAGGGATTGAGAATCTACTACAGAAATAAACTAAAATTTTAATGTGTGTGTTATATTTTTACTGAGAATATGCAGAAATATATAATTTGGACTGATTTATTAAACGTTATTTTATAATAGCTTTATACCAAAATTTTTCCGAAATAAACGCAGAAAAAAAATATGATTGCTATTCATTTTTCGTGGAAAACTTTTGAGAAATGAGCAATAATGTAAGAGATAAATATACATTTTTAGAATTAAGCTGATAACGGATCCAGTAAGAGTGTTTCCCATTTAAATATGCTTTAAACATTATTTTTGAATGAAATTAATATTAATTTGAATTGTTCAATGAATTGTTTACCGATAAAAATATTATTCCCTAGTTATGTTCTTTTGACGATTACACAATCTTTTGTTGATTAGTTGCTGTTTATTTTTCTTCATTTTGTGTACGGTTTGTGCTTCCTAGTTAAAATGAATAACAATTCTCTTACTCTCCAATCTGCCGCAATTTTTTTTCATTGTAATCTAATATTTCAAATATTTTCAAACTGCTTTATTTATCTAATATTTTCTAAAATGGCTGATTCTTTACACGACATTACTTATAATCTTTACTTAATATCATAAGTTTAATAATAAATTTAGGAAATAATCAATATATACATTTTTTGACTATATTTACAGTGCATTTATTATTTAATACTAAGCAGTATAAATAAACAATTCATATTTGATACATTTTTGGTCATTGAGGTTTCTGTTTGTAATATACCGCTATTAAACTATTTCATATTATGAGTGCTATATTAAGGGGACACAGTGCGATTCAATTGCCAAATTCGGTCAAAAATTCAAATTTAACATCCTTAGCCTAAATTATCCATAGTATACTTTTCTAAAATCTCACAAAATTGGAAAGCTCTAAGTTTATTTTTGTTCGGTTTTTTTTTCGCACCCTAATGGCAAATCAAAACTTTAAACTGGCTCATCTTGAAACTTTTAATTGGTTTTCATTTAAAATATTAGGGCATTTTTCTATTGCGCCAAAGGCTTTAATATTTTTTCTAAGTATTGCTAATAATAATGCAACAAGAGTTGGTATGAATTTTTGAATCAAAGCAATACTTATTTCTCTTAAAAATAGTTGAATTTAGAATTTATTCTTTTTTTTAAGGAGTTTTCAATAAGCATTCATAAAAAGAAGTATTTTATGAATATCAATTATGTTATCACAAAACCCGTGCCAACTTTTGTTATACATAGTTTGACGTACTTATAAATCAGATTTTATGTATGTGCGTCAATTTTTGTAGGGGGAGTGGCATTTTAAAATCACATCATAAATTTTTTCCCTAAAAAGCTAAATGGTTAGCTCTTCATGATAGAGTCAAAAAAAAAAATCTTATTTATATAATACATACACATAGGGGGCAACCAAAAAAATTTGAAAATCATTAAATTAAAAAAAAAATGTGCAGATCGTACCATGCCCCCTTAAATGACAAAACAATTGAGTACTAAGAAAGTGAAGTTATTACAATAATATTTCTGTGTTCCTTAAATTAATTTCCACTTACCTGTCACTGCAGTTCCGACTCCCCAATAACAGCGAGAGCGTTGAAGAGATCGTGTTTATCTAAAGACATCTACAGAGTTGCCTATCCATTACGTACCAAGAATTCCACAACCTTGATATTGGCCGCTTCGTATTTCTACTTTCTCTAGCAGAGCCCTTGCCGTCATAAAAAAGCTTCAGCGTCCTTGAATCCGTTTCACTGTTACAACCGCGTTTTTAAACAAACACGTGAAATATTTTCCCAAGTATTATGCTTTTGTAAACGTCCCTGAAACTCCAGTCTGTTACGCTGAAGATGAATGATGAAGGTGAAACGCAATAACGAGGGAAACTGTGACCTTTTTAGATCTTACTGAATGAAAGCTTGTTAAACTCTGTTCATTCATTGCTTATCATATCTGTAGCAATTTGTGAATGAAATTCCAGTTTTTGATGTCTATAGTTCTTTGTATATCGAGGAAGCTAATGCTAATGATTAATTATGTAGATATTATTTTCAGTACTATATTTCCATTTAGCGAGTTATAGACCATAAGCAGATGCGTCAGTAGATATGTATTTTAAAATCAGTATTAAAAGTTAGTTATTTGCTTATTGAAGTTATCTGTCCACTCAATTAATTCCATTGGAGCCCAACATATAAAATGATGCAAATAAAGAAGCAGTTTTTGTACAGTTTGTACAAAATACCAGTGTAGAAGAGCATAACAAACAAATAATTCTCAAGAGCCGTCGAAATAGAAAATTTGATCCAATGTGCATTTTATAAATAATTTTCATATTGTATCTACCGTCATACATATTTCTTTACTTTCTAAAGTTGTTAAACTGGCTTTGTGACTGACGTACCATGGATAAATACTTAAAGATTGGATCAAAAGTTTGATTCGTGTTTTGCATACAATATGTCACACTTAATTTGAATCACACACAGAATAAGAGTTCGAGTTTAAATTACAGCTTTTTGTAAAAGTCAGCAACTACGATTTTTATCTACAGAGTTTCCTTTTCAGCCTTTAATAATATACGAATTTTTCGTTGGCATTTTATTTTCTAGAATTATGTTTTATTTATCTATTTATACTTTTAAAAATAAACATGTCTCCTTTTTCTTAGTTCTTCTCAGCGTAGCAAATATTCGTAAAAATAAAATATTATTTTGATTTGAATTGAAAAATATATTTGTTTGTTTTAAGTATTGAGAGAGAGAGAGAGAGAGACTGATTCTAGACTTACTGAACAAATATTAAATCTTGCCCCCGAGTCACAGTAAATTTAAGCTCTCTTAAGCCGACTTTATAAACTAAATTGAAGAGAATAATATATATATATATATATATATATATATATAAACCCATTCAAAATAGAGCCAAATTCACCTAGACATTATTATAGGATCTACTTTTTCGGCTCTCATTTCATGCGATTTATTTTAAGTATCTGTTGAGATCTACTTTGAAAACTTCACATATAAACTCTTAATATTATCCTCAAGTAAAATCCTAGCGTCACTGATAAGAATGTAAATAGTTCACAGTTTTTAAGAGCCTATTCCTTTTTTTTATTAAAAAAAATTTTTTTTGATGGTTATTTTCTTTTTTCCTTGAGTAGAAAAACATTCTACATCCACAAGTCTTAAGTGGAAGGATTCCTCGTCGCTGAATACAAAGACCTTTTATTCCTACAAAGTGGCATTTCTAACAAAGCAAAGCATTTCAGTGCACTCTTTAAGGTTGACAAGAAAATAGCTTAAGCATCAAGATGTCAAGTTTTGGCATACCCGCATTAATTATGAAAGCATAAACATAGTTTTTAAGCATTTTTTCATTACAAAATGTATTCTGAATTTTAAGATGTCTACATTATAGAACGCTGCAGTGTTTCCTTTTCGAGAATGCATTATTTTGTGTCATCACAATATATATATATATATATATATATATATATATATTTATAACTTTTAATGTACCGAAAAAAATTTAAAAAAAATATATTCTAACCAGTTTGGTGTATACAAGGAAATACGTTTAACGAGAAAACGCTTAAAACGAAATATCGGTTAACACGAACTAAGACAATGGTCCCCACAAACTACTACATATTTTCATGCACCTTTCTCTTAACACATAACGAAAATCGCTTAACATTAAAAGATTTCCTATCAGAGAATGAACAAAATACGGAAAACACCAGGAGGATGTTGAAACTGAGCCGAGATTTGATGAAATGTCTGAGAAAGTTTCTGTATTATTAGACTATCCTAGTATCATCGGAAGAATTCGTTACAGTAGTTGATGATAATGTGTGTCAGCCCTAATTATAACAGACACAAAGACATTTTGGAGTCTGTTTAAAGCTTAAAAAATATCATTGATGCAGATTTCATAGTCAAAAATGAAATGAATAATGCAGCTCCTGTTCCCATGTCGTCCGAATTGATTAACATTATGAAAAGTATGCACAGTTATTTAGACGCTCATTCCAATGGTGAAATGAATAGCTAAATGGACATCAAACAATTTGTTGACAATGATGCTAAGGAAGACAATGAAAAGAAAAATATCAGATTATTTTCCCAAAAATTCAATAAATATTTTGTTTTTCAAAAAACTTGAAAATGTTTTATTAAATTTTATTAGTTCTTGTGAATGTTTTTGTTTCTTCGATTTTTATTAAATACATGCATATATACATATCTACGTAAATAAAATGTACTCTAATAAATTTAATTTTGTTGAATATCTGTTTTTTTTTTGTTTTTTTTTGCAATATTCTTTAACACAAAATTCTTTTAAGGCGAAAAAATATTTCGGTCCCCTCTGTTTTATGTTAAGCGATTTTCACTGTACATATATGCTCTATGTCAGGGGTTTACAACCTTTTTTTCCACCGGGACACATACGTATGCCATTTATTTCACGCGAGCCGCAACATGTGGATTAATGGTGCGGGGGAGGGGGGGGGGGTATAAAAGAAAAAAGATTTTAAAAGTGTTGAAAATTTGTTAAAATATTAAAACTCATAATTTTGGATTTTATTTTAAAACTATATTAAACTCTATCAAACTCAACTCACAAAAAGTAGGTTTTATGCATTTTTTACCCAGTTATAGGGTAATTTCGATTTCCTTTCATAAATGATCCCAAGCCCCTTGTATGCATTCTACTGTTATAAAAACAAAGCTGCCTTGCACTTTGAGATAATTTGATTTTTCTTTTAACAAAGCCTCACTAATTTTTTTTTTCAGATATTCGTTTTTCAAGGGCAGGATGGTAGAAAAGAATTTTTACTCAATTTCGGACTGAAATCAGTATTCCAATTTATCTCGTTTTGAAAGAAGTCCTCAAGAAAAAGAGTCATTGAAATATTAGTGCTTCGTGTTATAATGACGAGCAAAATTATACTTTTTAAATATAACATTTTCACTACAAATCAAACAAGTTGTTGATTCATGTTCCTTTTTCTGTACGAAATAGTCATGATCCCAATCATCTTGAAATAACATATATTCTTTGGATATTTTTCACTTGGAAGACATGAGGGTTAATTAAAAATTGTAACACCCATAAAATGGTTGAGAGAGAGATACTCCACAATTATTTGTTATCCCTAACCATTACAATTACAAAAAGAAAAAAAAGTTATCTCACAATTCTTACCAGCATGATATTGATAGCAAAATTGATATATTTTATAGCTTGATTGATAGAATTTTCAAGCATTAGGGAATTATGTTGAAGTTATAATATTAAAATACTTTCTGAAGATTAGATTATATTCTTAAATACATTGTTTGATGAGCTTTCTCAATGAATTATGAGCTTATCAAAGGCTTATAATAAGAAATTTTAACCCTTTATCTACTGACGGTATTTATAAGTACCACCCACTTGAAAATTACATAGAATAATCATTTTTACGAATATTCTGACGGTATTAAGCAGAAACACTCTTTTAATTCCACTCTTGCAGGATAAATGCCAGCACGGGTTCTATGATGAATATTTTAGCTGGGAAGGCGAATAGTTTTAATATAGCGTTTTCAGAGCTGCCATTTCGATCGGATTGCCAAGATTGTCATTTTTGTTCCTCAAAAGTAGTTAAAGTCAAAATGTAGGCGTCTTATTTTTTTATATATTTATTAGTTAAGCTCTTAAAAAACGATTTAACAATTTATTTTAAGTGAGCAGTGTGTATAATTGATTTTACAGTTGAATAATTTTGTGGTACTTATTAGTACCGCCATTACACTGGATGTTAGAGAAAGCACTTCGTGCTTACTTTTCGTTCGGGTAGTTTATTATTATTTTTTCGTTGTGTTGTAACGTCATTACTAAAGTGTAATGGAGTTATGATTTTTGGGCATTTCTTTTCAGTTTAATTTATTTATTTTGCTTCTTTTTTATCGGTTTCAAAAAATTTTGAAAGTTGAACACTGCAGAACTCGTCTCGTTCTCGACTCAGCCTTAATAAGATCATAATTTGAATAATTGAAACTGTTAAATGTTATATCTGGTTGTATTCTCAAAAAACTTGGAATATCGGGCGATTTGTCAACTGGCTACATGTGATGACCGTCGTCCACGTACAGGCCTAGACCTACCACCATACACCATCATTACTCAATCAGTCAAAAGGTACCAGTTGGTCGAGCCGGTCTGGGCAATTGTAAATCATGCACATTTATTTGTTTCGAGTTACTGTTTGTACGAGTATTTGACAACGTATGCTATGTACTGTCTACATTTAAGGTATCCGACTACGTTCGGAACCGTGATTTTGCAAAAGCGTATAAATGGATAATATTCATGATATTTAGTGTCACTTAGATTAGAAAATGTTTATAAAATTGTTTTAAGAATAGTATTACAATAAAAAATTATTTAAGCACAACATTTTGACAAAAAATGAACATAGAATGACCTATTTTCAAAATATTCTCCTTTTTTGAAAAATGCTTCTATTATAATAATATTTTGCCTGTATATAGCTCAGACCTCTGTACAGAGGCTTAACTAGAATTTTTGAAATATATAACTTAGAAGTGGGTTTATCCATGTTTTACGGCAACAGAAGGGAGAAAATTTAAGAAAAAAACGCCGATAATTATTTCTATTGGTTGTAACTCTGAAAATAATGTGAATTTTTCGAAAATCATAGTTGAGCCTCTGTACAGAGGTCTGAGCTATATACAGGCAAAATATTATTATAATAAAAGCATTTTTCACAAAAGGAGAACATTTTGAAAAAAAATTATTCTAAGTTAATTTTTTGCCAAAATATTGTATTTAAATAATTTTTTTTTTGTCAAAATGTCCTTAAAACAATTTTATACATGTATTCTAATCTAAGTGACATTAAATATCATGGAAATTATCCATTTATGCGCTTTTTTTAAATCACGGTTCCGAAAGTTGTCGGATACTTTAAGGGCCATAGGTGGGACCTACATTTATGTAGGGGCCCAAGGCCTACTTTTGCGTAGGGCCCAGGGTCTCAAGAAGTCTTAAGAAGTCCCCGCTTATGTGTAAAAAAGTAAGTAAATTTTAAAAATTTTGTAATCTTCTAAAATAATTTTTTTGTGCTGTAAAATATTAGTATTCTCTGGTTACTTAGAATTTTTAAGAGTTAAGATTTCGCTAAAAAAGTCATACGGTCTTTTTGTATAATGAGAATATTTTAGCCCTCCTTGTACTGACGGTACTTTAAAAAAAGTACCAATTTAATTAATTAGTTCTAACAGATTAAACTTTCAAAAGTTGAGTATTTTATTTATGTATATCCCTTAATTTTCAATGTAGTGACTCGAAAAAAAAATATTGCACGAAAAAAATTGCAGTAAATCATAATGAAATCTTTCAAAATACTTACTTCTAAAATTGTGAAATCGTCAAAAAATCTATTTGTCTTAGATCTTCATGTTCTAACAGACAAGACAAAATAAGAGTTACTGAATAAGTTGCATTTACTTGATTTTGTTTTGTTTCCTGAGAGAAGTTTCAATCAAAGAAAAGCCCCGACATTTTATATGATTCTTCTTTTCTCTTCTTCGGAGAGGATCTGAAAAATAGGAGTTTACGATAAAAAATTGCACACAAAATTTTCATCCGTTTCAAGGAATCAAACTAAAACTTTTATAATATTTCTGTGTTTTTTTTTTCTTATTATTATTTCTTTTTTCCTGATTCTTTTGTCAAAATATTGTAGAATATTAATGAAAACATTTTTTCTGCTCTTCCTAATCACATTAGCTTTTTCACTTATTATTGTAAAATAAGATTGTAAAAATACATTTATATAAGATTCTCGATAGTCATATATACTTTTAAAGCGTTCTTCCTAACATTCAATTTATAAGTGAAACTTTCGGCCTACTAATACAGTTAATATTAAATGTTTACTATCTGAACACTTACTTTATGTCACATGATAATCAAAAGCTAATCGGCTTGAGAGTGCTTATATATTATACATATATACCGTATTTATTCGAATCAAGCCGTCATCGCTTCTAAGCCGCACCCCAAATTCTCCATACGTTATTGCGAAAAAGTTAAGAAACATTTTCTAATGAGAACTAATAAGAAGTGAATAATTAATTTATTTCACTAGTATTAAAAACATACGTCAACCTATAATTACTCTAATCGCCAATATCTTGTTTCGAAAATGATTTGTCAATCCCACTGTCATAGCTGACTTCGAAACTGTGGTGCCTGTGTTACCAATTTTCCATACGATGTCATCTTCAGTGCCATCCAATCCTTTTTTTTTTATGTGGGGGGGGACAAAGAAATATTTTGTTGAAGTTTGTTGGCGTTGTTTTCGGCGTCGACGTATATTAGTTTCATCCGTATCAAATTTTCTGGCCGCTGCTCTGTTTCCTTTTTCTTTTGGATATAAAATGTCTTCTTTTTCACACTTGCGTCATAGTGAGCTCGTCTTGATGCCATTACCGATATCTGTGATGTTTAAGAGATTAAAAGAAAGCGTATTCAGAAAACAAAATCCTAAATTCGAGCAGACAGCGAAATTCAGTATAAGATGGATACTGAAAATAAACTGTGGAATGTGATAAGTCATCGATGCAAGTAGCAAGAATAGATGGTTATAATTTTTTCTTTTGAAAGGGGTAGAGACTCAATTTCCCCATCCAACGTATTTTCTTGTCTTCGATTCTAAGCCGCACCCTAATTTCAGTAGCATTAACACTGGAAAAATAGTGCGGCTTAGATTCGAGTAAATATGGTATTAATATATATAAGTCGTAATGAATTTTTGCTTTCAAATGCATAGTTAAAAATTGTTTCTTAATTCTTTTTATGGTTTGACAAGATTTCATGTAACTGTAATTGCTATAATACGTTTATAACAGTGCTGTTGGTACAAAGTAAATGAAAATAACCATTTATATAAAAAAAATTCAATTTAATTTTTAATAAATTTTTAAATGAAAAATTTATTAAAGTTTCATAAAAGCTAACCTAAACTTCATTAGCAGTTTTTATTATGGATATCAATTTTAATTTTTACAGTATTAGATTTTCCCCTTTGTGTTCAAGCTTCCAGAAGCCATTTCAAATGTCGAGCTCAATTGCAGGTCGGATGTAAGGAGTCTATATTTTCAAAGCAATTTCCTGTTGGAAGCCTTAGAAAGTATTTGTGTTTAGAACCTCAATCTGGTTTCGAATGGGAAATAGTTTTTTTCCGCTTTTGCGTCATAAAAGAATCGACAGCATCAGTAATTGATACCTTCCGTTACAATTTCTTTGGCTTCTTGGTGATGTGGATAGGATAATTTAAAGTCTCATAGGATGAGAAAAAGGGTAGATTCGAGATTTGTGACTGCAAAATGCAACAGTAGAATTATAATAATTTACCTTTTTTCATGCAACTATGTATAATAATTTTCCGAATTCTTTTAACTAAAAATCTGTTATATTACTTAAAAAACATCAATTTTAAATGGTTTTTCCCCCTTTGTTGTTTAAATTATTTTAATCAAAGTTAAAAAAAAAATTTTTTTTTGATGTACTGTTGTTGGTTATTAATAAATAATATGCTTTCAGAATAACAAAAAACAACTGCTTTTGAATTGATTTTTTTTTTCAAAAGTAAATTTATTTTCTTTTCTAAAAGCTTGATGTGTTTTGTTCCTTTCCTTGTACGAGATCGAGTAATTGCTCAATTCCATTTAAAACGTCATTTGTTTTTCAAGGATTTAAATCGAAAACAATTGAATCTGAGAAGATTGAATCATGCTGTAAAATTGCACTAATTGCTCTCTGAAAATTTAAATGTGGTAAACAAATTTACTTTAAAATTCGACGATTTATTTGAATTTCTGTCACCCTAATTCTTGCGGAGGGCTACAAAGTTGATAATTTTCAACCTCATGCACATGATTAAATGGAAAGATGACATAGAGGGCGTTACATCACTTTTCTTAATTTCGCACTTTGAAAGGACTTTAAAGTTGTTTCCTTGTAATGTGTACAACAGCCCCCTGAATCTACACAAGGGCCTTAGATGAAATAAGTACAGGAATCCATAATCTAATTAGAACATCTACGGTTATGAAGAACGTGACCTCAACAAAGGTACTGTAGCGTCGACTCATTAGACGAACACTTCACGACAATACTTGTCAAGTTTGATGTACGGGGATGAGCAGAATGTTCTGATAGGATATTGCAATCTTCCAAAAGAGACCGTGTGTTCTTCCTTCATGCCTGTGGGTAAAACAGATGTAAGCCGATTCTAAAAACGACTTTGTTGATACCACACCTCATCCTTCTCTGACACCCAGATAACGTTCAGCCACAACAATTTATAGAAAGTACACTCCTGTGAAAAGTTTTTATTGTTTGGTTCCTTCGCACATGTGGGCCGCGAATTATTTCAATGAAAAGAATGCCTGCCTGTTGTTATAAAGACATACCTTGGAGGTTTATCCTAAGTGTTAAAATGACAAGTCAATTGACAGACCTCCTATATGGAGTACGAAGTTCGGCGATGGAGTTGATCTCAGTAGCGCAGGCCTATTGTCTCAAAGAACCAATGGAGTTGGGACGAAGAAAAGTAGTTCCGGGAGTGAAAGAGGCCCACCCAGGGGATTTAAAAGGTTGGCTTGAAGTCGACGAGGATCTCCTAAAACTTATTCAGCATCAGTTTTCTTTTTCCTTCTTCGAAGACACGTGATAGAGGTTGAGGGGGCAGCTGCACCCCAAGAGAAAGGATCAGCGATGATCCCTTAAATACGGAGTGCCGGGATCTGTTGAGCAACCACTCGAGTGATCTTGGACGAGACCAGCGAAAGGGGTTGTGGGGATAGCCGCACCCTGGAGACAATCACATTAAGATCTAAGAACATTGTTCCAGTTTTGAACTTTTCTCCAGCGAAAGGCTGTGAAGATTAGTATAATTAATAATGCATTTAAATTTTACTGTTTTAGTTCTTTAATAAATAAAATGCCTTTTGGCCAATAGCTGTGTGATCCCTCTCACTACCAAGTAAAGAAGTAATTTTCAGGGCTCACGACATTACAGTACTGTATCAGGCCTACATATCATCAAAACAAAACTCTTTTTTGTTTTCTTCATTCTGTATAGAAATTTTGAGACCCATCATTTCACAAAATTTTTGTTTCTAAGGACAAATAGCATTGGAATCAGATAATATATTTTTGATAATTGAATTTATAACAAAAATTGTAATTCTTAAGTGATCCAAAACTTCCTATGAATAATGAATATGTAAAATAATCATAACAAAAATACGCGATGGCTACCTTACTTAAAGTGTAAATGTTACATAATACGTTATAACAACAACAACAACAAAAAAGGATTACATTTGAAATGTAAAATATATCAATGAAATCAAAGAACTTAAGTTATCTCGTTATTATTATAAAGAAATATTATTTCTCATGGAATAGTACTTTATAATTCTGAATAAAAATTTGTTCTTACTTTTATTCATTTGAATTATCATTGAAAACAAATTTCTCTCTCAAGTTATTTATATCTTTTTTAAATTCTTAGATTCATATAGACTCTTAAACCAAATAATAATAAAAATTATTTTTATTGCATTTTTTGCAGCAAAATGATCTGTTTCGAGTATTATAAAAATTGTGTTCTTTTTTTTATTTTTTTATTCTGGAGTGCGCACGTGTCGACTCTTTTAAAAACATTTTTACCGGTCTCCTTGCGTAACGATAAAGTACTTTATCGAAATTGCTTTTTGAACAAAATTTGAAATGCTTGTTTTTAAGAATGATAAATTTAAGCTTCTTATCTTCGAAGCCACTCAATCCTTTTACTAATATTGACGTAGTGAGATTTCCAAAGAAATACAACCAATCTTCATCAATAGATTTAATTCATTATGTCTAAAATATTAAATGATATGCAAAAACAGGTAATAATTATTCTATTTTGCTTACATGTTCAGTATTACGGAGATCTAATATCATAATAGGAAAGTAAATTGAAATATATATATATATATCTTTCGTTTGAATGTAGAAAATACAAATAAGAATTTTAAAAAACTGTACAACAATATTAGCTTTTAAATAATGTTTTTCAAAATTCAAACTGGCACATGTTCTTGAATTTGACTTATCATTTAGCAAATTCAAAATTAGAAGCAACATAATATTTATAAGCTGTTTAACATCAATTCCACGATTTAAATAAAGGAAAAATTTTACTATTTAAATTTTAACACGTAAGTGAATATATATGTAAATATATATTACTTATTTAATATAATTAAATGCATTTTTCTCTCAGTACTGTAATTAGTACTGACTCGGTACTTCTTGTCCACAAAAAAGAAAGTTTGACTTAGTTTATAAGCACGACTCTGAATCTCCTCACTGGAGATTTTGTCATGTAAATATTCCTTTGATAAAAAGTATGAGTTCTTACAATAGTGTTAAAAGGTTAGAGAAAGTTACGCGCATGGAAGATGGTAACGATTGTTCTTTTTGTCCAACTGTAATAATTTCAACTGGATATCCTTCAGTAAAAATTACAAAGATAGACGAGATACAAAACCTTTTTTAGAAAGGATTTATATGGAACTTTGAGGATCAAGTCCACACAATAAAATCAATAGATGGGAATAAATATTTTCTATCTATTACAGATGACTTTTCTCGAAAAGTTAATATCTTAAGATGAGATTTTTAATTGTTTTAAAAAGTATTTATCTAAAGGCGAACGCGAGAGTTAACGTAAAAGTTAAGGAGGTTAGAACGGATAATAATTTTAAATTTTAATATAAAGATTTTTTTTTTTGAGGATTTAGGTATAAAAACAGAGCAATCATTGACTTACACCCTAGAATAGGGATGACGAACCTTTTTGAGACGTGGATCAAATTTTGTTCATATTTTTTTAGTACTAGCTCGTGGGTCACTAATGCCTATTTGCACCAGAGTTAAGTTTAAAACTTTTTAACTGAGAATTTTTAAAACTAAACATCTTTAAAATTCAATCGGCGTAACGGGTAAAAATGGGTGTGGTTTGACGATTTAAAAGTTTTTAGTGGGATTAAAAGTTCTTAAGTGTTTGGTGCAAATTGCAATAAGTGTTTGAATGAACAAGGAGTAATGAAAATTACATACAATATATATTATGAAATATTAGTATATATATATATATATATATATATATATATATATGTATGTATGTATAAAATAATTGATTATAAAGTATTTAGTGAGAAATCTGTAGCTGTTTATTTTCAGATAGTTTTTTTAAAATTAGGTTCATATTTCGTGTTCATTAGTTTAACGTATTTCGCAGTTAATTCCCTGTCAAGTCTATTTCTATTAGAAGATTTTTACAAAATTCATGGGAGAAAACATTTTTTTACACGAATATGTGAATCCAAACATCATTAAAAGAGCCTTAACTAGTTTTTTCATTAATATAAAATTAATTAGTAAGGAGTCCCATTCGTTTAATATGATATTTTCAATTTTTACTGTGGTATCAATATTATCTGCTCTACTTTCACAGTTTTCCTTCTACTTCAGAAATCAAGTCTTCAAATTTTGTTTTCCACTCTACGTTGCTTCGAAATTCAATTAATTCAATTTCTAAAGTATCGATACCTAAGCACATAAATTTGGTTAACACCTTTATTTCAAATTCTGTTTTGTATGGATATAAAATAAAGTGAAATTTATTTTCCGAACTTTTAAATTGATTGAATCTCTCCTCAAAAGCTTGTTTTATTTCCTGCATAGTCATTAAACATTTTTTAATTGCATTTTCTTGAATGTCAACGGAGTTTTCAAAAATTATTGTGTTTTGAAAATGATTTTGTAATTGAGGAAAATATTTCATGATATTCATTTCCAAATCCTTTTTCAAATATGTCAAGTTTAGTCATAAATATTTTAATATTTTGAAACATTGTTAAAACAATTGGTCCATATCCTTGAAGTTTTTTTATTCAGTTCATTAAAATGCTGAGTGATGTCGCGTAAAAACTTTAAAAAATTTAACCAATGTATACTGGATAATTCATTGAAACTATTATCTTTTTCATTTAAAAAAAAGAGCTTTTCTTCTAATAATGTTATAAAGCGATCAAGGACTTGACCGAAAGTAAGTCATCGCACGTTCTTGTATGTCAAAATCCCTGAATATTGATATTTAATTTCCCTTAAGAATTGTGCAAATTACCGTTTATAAAGAGCTCTTGCGTTTATAAAGTTGTTTATTTTTCATTACAATGACATTAAATACTCTGGAAAATGTTTTTTAAACCAAGCTTCGCACATAAAACTTGCTGGTGTATTATACAATGAAATTCAACCAGAGAATGTGAAATATTTTGCTTAAGATATATATACACTGAATAAATCCAATGTTTTCCCCAACCATACTAGGTGTACCGTCTGTTGTTACAGAAACTATTTTCTGAAGGTCAATATCTATTTCTTAAAATGAAATATCAAATTCTTTAAAAATATCAAGATCAGTACACTTCCTTTCAACATTATTAGTTTTATTAACCCTTCTGTCATTGTATTTCCATACTTATACCGAGCAAAAACTGCTAATTGTGCATATCCATTTACATCAATACTCTCATCTAAAGCATTTGAATACATTTCTGCATAATTTAAGTCGTTATGTATTTGCGCAAAAATATTTTTTTATAATTCTATTACTTGATTTTTAATTATATTGCGACTTATAGGTAACTCATTTATACGCTTTATAATCAAGTCTTTTTCATTAAAATCAGCAAAAAATGTAGGACTACATTCTAAAAGAGCTTTTTTTACAAATTTTCCTTCTGAAAAGGTTTCCCGTGGCAAGAAATGCAATAGATAATTTTAAAACTAGCAGCTCTCATGTTATTTTTTGGAACCAAAAAACTTTTTAAAACACTGCTTTGAGAAAAACTCTCTTTTTTCTTTTATAAAAAAATCTGTTTTTCTTTTTTTCATCTGTTGACATGCCGAGATTAGAATGCAATTCTTCAAAATGTTTTTTTTTTTTAATATTATATGTACGTGAAGTCACTTTTCCATGACAAATTACACATATAACCACTTTAAACCTTTCAATCACCATATTTATTATACCATTCAGCTTGATAAGGCCTGGAACTTGTATGGATTGTTTTTAATTTTTTAACCGCCGACATAGTACAAGGCTACAATTAAAAATATTTATATTTAGAACACAATAATTTGAGAAGAAATTTTGAATTAGCATGCCTAATATACATACACATCAATATACATTACTTTCAAATGTGTTCAAAATGGGGATTCCACTAAGTTCAACATTGGTAGTGACTGGTACAGATATGCCTTATAAATTGCGAGGCAAAAATTGCTAGTATCGAGAATAACAGACATGCTCCTCACAAGGTGTAACAGACAGGGGACGATACAAATGTTATGGAAGTCTCTTTCTACAAACGTAACTGAACATATCCTTACAAAAGTGCATTTTATCCGAAGAAAGTGCGTTAAATATGGTTGTTTGCTTTGATTTGTCGATTTTTTTTTCAGCAAACAAAATGCGAGGAAAATTATTTGAGCACTTTATTTGATATTTTGTAAACACTTTTGCTTTATTTCAAATACTTCATACTTTCGTATACTGTTGTTGTCATTTACGTAAATGGAGCTGTAATGATCAAACTGAAGATTATAGACAGCATTTAAATTGCTTTTGTGCCAATGCAGTGCTTAAAAAAATACAAATAGAATATAAATAATCCACACAAATTATAAAATCTAAATAAACCCGGGTAAACAAACAAGTGGTTGTCTAGCAATCATGGGTCAGTTAGAAAGCTTGCGTGGATCAGTGTCTGACCCACGGGTCATAGGTTCGCCATCACTGGCCTAGAGCAAAAAGGGCGGCAGAATGGTTTAATCATACTGCTGTGGATGGTATAAGAGTCATGTTTCATGATAGTGTGCTCAAACAGACATTTTGAGTGGAAACCTTAAGGCTGTTTTCGGCAAAAGTACGAGAGCCTGAACTAAACGCGGAGCACATTTTCAGACAGAAAAATGCCGCAATTTTCATGAAAATTTGCAACATTATAACTTATACATCTGTTAACAAGATAGTGTTTGTAAAATTTCAAAATATTTCTTGAATATTATTATTATTTTTTTTTTCATTTTAACACGTGAAAGGACAGCTCATTTAACATTACAGTATAGGAGAAAAAACGCGAAACACATTTTACGCCAGAAAAAATGGCTCAGCTCGGTCAAAAAAGTGAAGAATGATAAAATATGTTGTTCCCTAAGAAATAGTGAAGCCGGAATATACTATTAATTTTTCCTTTCTTTTATATCTGAAAAAATATATCTAATTCATGTCCTATTCTTTAACATTAACCAAAGACAGCCTTAAGCACATTTGTAGATATTAAAAAGCCACTGCCTGCATAAATTAACTAAAAAAACAACAACTCGTAATTAAATCTAGTCAGAATGTAAACTATCAGTTAAACACTTTAAGATATTTGGTTCTCTCCCTGACATTAATGGTCTAAAAGTAAAAAGGAATAAGTTGTGCAGCCATGGATTTTTATTGATTGTGCAACTAGGAGGAAATGGTATAAGATACACGGATGGGCAGAATGCAGAATTATATAAATAATACTTATACAAATAGATGAGAATAAAAATAGAGTATTATACCTTTTTTCGGGAAAATAAAAAAAGCTCTCAAGAATACCTAAAATTCAGTTTTGGTAATTCATTGGATAAAGATAATGATATTGAAATGGAACATGATCCTTCCCCTCCCCGCTATCAAAGTGATGTTGAAAAGTTGAAAGACCGAGAAATACGAGCAAAAGAAGTGTTGTCTATTATTCTTCTTTTGGAATTAATATAAGATGCAGATATATTAAAATGATTTTATGAAATATTGTTCTAAACATAAAATTTGTCTTGAACACACACACACATGAGAGATTCAACTTAAAACCCTTATAGATAATCATTAAAAGTGATCCTAATGTAGCAAATTACTCATATACTAAGGCACGGTATTTAGATGATTGATTAGACGATGTATTTCAAGAAGAAGCGTATAAAGCTGAAATACCCCAAACAAATTATGAAATACAAGAGATTGAATTGGCTTCCAAAAATAAAGCCAAATAACATATACTGGTCTCCAAAAGTTAAGGTACAATGCATTTTTCGAAACTCGCAACTAAAAAAAAAATGGCAGCAACTGTAAATTTCATTGTTTATATGAATGATAATCATGTACTTTAAGAAAACATATATGAAAAAAACAATAGACATAACTTTTATTTTAAAGATACGAACTTTCAAGTCGAAATTAGAGAAAATGTGCAAAATCCAACTTACGTAGCTTGGTGTGTCTTTTATGCGTATGATTGTTGATCACCAATAGTTGTTGGTAATTTCGGTGATAGTATCTAGGAGTGTCTGTAAATGTCTTGGAGAAGTTATTTACTCGATTCATTTAGGTGGCAGGCATTGGGATGGATGGAAAAGGTCTTGTCAAACTGATGCTACTAGAGCATCTCAAATTGGCTTCCAGTGTGATCCAACGCCTGTAGGTTCACTTGGACTTTAAAGACTATGTATCAAGAAGACATGTCCCAGGTCAATCAAGAGTTACAATACCTGCGGTAGACTGTTTTCTAGTTCATTCAGGCTGAATGAAAAGAAACACTACGACGCCTCAACTCGTTGCAGATTGTTTGTCGTACCAGGAGTAAGAATCTAATCTTCGCTACAATGGTGCAAAAACATCTTCATAATACGTTTCTGTGCAAAACCAACAGTTATGTGTGCTCCCCCAAGCCATCGATAAAGATGTGCTTCTTTGTATTAAACAAAGGAATACGTTTCCTTGGCCATGCTGCAGTGCATTTCTGTACTCTTCTCAGAGGAGCCCAGGTTTACACTAAAGAGCGATTCAGGGTGTCTGCTAATCTGGAGTGAACAACGCATCAGATATAACCAATTCAACTGTGTTGAAAAACTACAGAGGTGGGGGAATTAGGGTTTGGGGAGCAAATATCTCTCGGTGGTCACACTGACCTACATGTGATCTATGGAGGAATTCTGACCGGAGAGAAATATCATAGGGAGATCAGCGACCGATATATTCACTCATGCACCACTGCTATTAGTAATGAATTCATTCCGATGGATGATAATACTCGAAATCACTAGTTTGTGCTTGTTGAGGATTAACTTCAGGATCATAATTTGAAACCAATGTAATGACCAACTGAATCTCCAGACCTGAATCCGATAGAGCATATTTGTGCTATACCTTGGTATACACATTTGAAGTGTTTTCACACACAATTAAAATTTTAATATAATTTAATGTTTTTTTTTGTTCTTTTAGTATGAGTTCGGAAGTGTAATTGTGAACAACTGGACATCAGAGCTGCATATCTGTACAGAACTGTATACATGAACAGATTTTCATGAAGGGGGCCTAGATAACACAAAAAGGGAAGAACATAAGGTTTGTTTGTAGAAGAAATCTATATATGAGCTACATCAAAGTGAAAGTCAATGGCACAGAGAATTGAATGTTACTCTGAAATGTACTGGATTTACAGCATATACAGGTTAAATAAAGATATTGTAACTTTCGGTCGAGTCTCTGCCTCTTACATAGGACGATTATAATTCCATCAAAGATATAACAGCTGGGTAAAATTAAATATTTACAAAATGTGAATTTCTTTTGATGAAAGCTATATATATATATATTATTGTCTATCTCTGTCAGAGTGCTTACATCGATAAATTCATTGTAAAATTTAATGTGTTCTGAAGACCTGTACAAGTTCACCATTTAAAATAGGTAATAAATTATCTAATAAGATCAAGGAAAGGGAAACTAAGGGAACCGAAATCATAAAAAAGTAACCATATTTTGGTTCTTAATTGGATGTCTGTCATTGTTTTAGCTAATAGATCTTGGGCCAAACATTGTTTTTCTATGAATATCATAGCTCAGTTTTTAAATGGTTATATATATATATATATATATATAAACCCTTTTTAGTCGTAGCAGATATTATAAATGATGTTTTTCAAACTATATATATAAACACTAAAATTAATCTCTGAGAAAAAGATATACTTTTTTTTAATCCTGATTCAAATTGGGAAGGCCGTTTAAGCAAAAGACAGTTAATTAGTAGCTACAAAATATATTTTGGTGATGTTCCAGTTATATGGAAATGAATGAATGCATTCGATGAAAGCAGAGTTTATTGTTTTGATAGAAAGCATCAAAGAACTGTGATTTGGCTTAAAGAAATCTTAAATATAAATTTGGTTTATATATATATATAGATATTGTTCAGAAACACAATTTTGTGTGTGATTGCTGTTGTTACTAACGCCACCTGATCGGCAAAGGCCAGATAGAGGCCCACGAAATTCATCATGGTAAAGGGCTAAGTGACGCCTGTCGTTAGCTGTAGCTTTGAGCACCATACAGGTGACAGTACGATTTGGCTCGGTTCCACCCCGGTTTAGAGGGAGAACAATCTGGAGGTGATCAGAAGCCTCCCTTCTCTCTTCCCCATCCACCAACCTCACGAGAGGACTTGCGGCTCGACGGCTATTTAGAGTACCCCCCTCCCGCAAAGGCACTATACATTTACAAACATCCATTTCTTTTCCGGGATTCGAACCCAGTCCCTACGGTACAGCAGTCAGCGTCGCTAACCACTATACCGGATGGGCGACTGTGTTTGATAAACAAGCCATGAAGTATCTTGCTAAAAATAATCAGGAAAATGCAAAAATTAAACATATAGACGTAAAAATTCAGTTTATAAGACAATGGTTAGAGGATAATTATTTTCTCTTATGTTATGTGCAGTGTGAGTGTCCGAAAAAAGAATCGAGCAGATATCTTGATAAAACTTTTGTTAGAATTTAAGTTTCAACATGCTTTGAATAAAATGTTTGTGTGTGTGTGTGTATTCAGTATTATGAACTAAGGGAACAAATGAACTTATCACAACAACATTTAATTTTGTAATTTTCTCTTTTCGTTCAGGGAATAAGTATAAATTTGTTATGTTATTGTTATTTTTGACCTTTGTTTTTTGTACGTAACTTTTCTTTTTTCTTTTTTTTACTTGTTTTAAATAAGATGTCGACGAAATGTCATGATGGTGATGATGATATTAATAAAACTATGATTTTTCCCTGTTTGAGTATGTTATTTATTTAGAACAGTTTGTCCAAAATGGTTCCGGTCGCGTTTGAGGACATTCTGCAAATGCAAACAGATTGAATTTGTCACCACGTCGGTGCCACCCTCATATACGATGATTGTCACTGGACAAACAGAAGCGTCACTTGTCTAAGAACACAATCCTATGCTATTCCGTTGTTCGCGTCACTCTAGCCGGCTCCATTGTAAACGGGGTCTTTTGTGTTGTAGGTTCTACGACAGTCTTCTTGACGGACTCCATGAGTGTCAGCCCTTAACAACTAATCGACAGATAATGGTTATATGCTATGAGAGCATTGAGGGTGTTACGCACATATTGTAAAAGACGGTAGAAGTGCTAACAGGGTGTTCCCGCTTGTTAGTGGATGTGTCGATCCACGAGTGCTGATGCAATACCTCTTGGCTGATGTCACTCTGGCCACACCGGCAGCAGTAAAACTAGTCACATTTCCTTGCTCCAATTATCTTTGCCCCAACCAGGGCACCTTAGATGCGTGGAAGTGAGAGCTGATATTTGACATAACGATCAATATGTCCTTCTCAATTAATAAGTCTTCTGGAATTGTCTACGTATGCGGTGATCTGACACTTTGCTATCACACACTTCTTCAAAGAAGAAAAAAATTCCACAATGATTTCCCTGACAGAAATAGTGACACAGATATTACCCAGTCTGTAGGTTCCTTTTCTTATATCTTATTCAACAGTATGCAGGAGAGCTGCGCACTTCACAACATTTGGATTACTTGGTGAAGTGTGAGCTTACCCTGAAATGTTCATAATTTTCTGGCTACTCCCTCTTGGTGTTGCATTTTCAATGTAACATAGAGTAATTAATATTATTTTTATATGTCTTTTATATTTCTGCTTGTCCTATTCACTAAACTTCGATTCTAAAAGGTGTGCTTTTGCATTAAAATCCCTGAATATGATGCCACAAGTGTTATCGTTAAAGCTATTTGCAAGTTCTGTATTGTTTAATAAATTTGTTGAGTTGAAACACAATTAAGTTCTAACTTTAGTATTAGCTGCTTCTACTCGATGATAGGTACAGTTGGCTCCTAAATAAAATGTAGATTCTTCAGTTAAAATATTTTATTTGTAATTCATATGGCATCAGATTAATCAACTTACCTGTATAAGTTCAGAGTGCACAAAAAAGTATGTTTACATATACGGAGTGACGTGATGTCACTCCCACCAGCGACGCTTCTTTCACTTAATTTTTCAATACCATCCCCAGAGTCTCAAATCTATAACAATTTTAATTAAATAAATCTAGTCTGTTAAATGTTTTTGTAAACCTACCACAAAAAGTATATTTATTCAATATATTACATCTTTATGTGCTATTATGACATTCGTATTTTTCTTAGAATTAGATTCCTTCTCACTAGGGATTGCAATACCGGTATACCGGGATACCGAATACCGGTATTTTGAGCCATTTGTACAATTTTGTAATACTGGTATTCACAAGTTTAAATACCGGTTTTTCGGTATTTAATAGAATTTTTTTAAAAAATTGTCTTGACTATATGTTTAGGGATTGCCAACATAGCATAATAGTATACGTGTTTGTTTTTAGGTCTCCCTAACGGGCGAAATTAATTAGTGAATATAAAGGTGCATCGTACAATCAAGAGAATATTGTTAATATATGTGAATCATCCAAGGAGGCGGGACAAAACTATCCCGTTACAGCTCAGAGCGAAAGTGCACAAGTGCAGGTTTCATATTTTGATATTCGTACCTGTGAAAACAAGGCAGTAATGAAAAAAGTGCGTAGTATTTTAATATTTTTTAAATTAGTGAGTTTGTTATTTACATTGAATTTTCATATCATACTTTAGGGTTCAAAATATTTTTCAGATTCATTATATATATACTCATAAATAATAATGAATAAGAATTACATAAAGGGACATAAAAATCAGTTGATAATACTTCGGTTTGGTTTCATTATTTATATGATGAAAAGAATATGGTGGCATATGTAAGAAAATGACCAAGAGTTATTAAAGTGAATGTAGGAAGTACAAGCGGACCTCTTACACATTTAAAAACGAAACATGATACAAATTTATTAAAAAGGAAAGAATTCAATTGCGATGAAGATACAAATTTAAGAACAGCTTCTAAGCCCAAGCCACGAGGGATTTTACATTATTTTTTAACAAATCTGATGAATTATATGTCACATTGAAAAATCGTACTGAAAGCAAACTGAAATTGAAAAATGTCTTACGGTATTTACATGATTATAATTATTTTAAAAATGAAAATGAAAAGCAAGAAAAGAGACTAACCAATTCAAATTTGATCAAGTTTATAGCAAATTTTCAAATTTTATCCAAACCTATCCATATTCAGAAGAATTCGGTACAGTTATCGAAGATGAGGATAACTTTAATTTCAATAGTGAAAAGGAATTGTCTCTTGAACAAAAATTAGAATTAGCGATAGCTAAAAAAATTTCTACAGACCAAAATACAATACCAAAATCAGTTACATCTATAACCATCCAACGAGAAGTCGATTTATTTGAAAAGATGAGAGATTTAGCGGTAAATACTTGTAAAAAGTGTATCGCGCATTGCTAACAGTACCACCAACTAGCGTAGATGCCGAAAGAGCTTTTTTGACAGCTGGCAATTTTTGCACAAAATTACGTTCCAGGCTTAATGACAGTGAAATTAATGTATTATGTTCTTTAAGATTACATTTCAAAAATTTGTAATTGTATCACAGACTGAATAGTTACATTTACACTTTTTTGTGATTTAAATAAATAATATGTTGCTTTATTTATTTATTTATTTTGTGATTCTTTATATACTCTTATAATTCATAAGTTACACAAATTATTTTTTATGATATTTAAACTCTCTAATAAAAATGGTAAATAAAGCAAAGAAACACTTGCGGATTTTCTCTCTTTTTCTAAAATTTCTACTACCGGTATTAAAACAGGTATCCCGGTATTAAGACCTAAAAAATACCGAATACCGGTATAGAACTTTTGGTCCGATATTGCAATCCTTACTTCTCACGTACAACTTCCTCTGCCACACGATCATTTGCTTGTATCTCCAAAGAATATATAAGTTGTGCTTATATATTCTTTGTCTCATCTTGTAGTGGTCTCTAGCCCCCAGACCGGTCCAGTTTATGGATCAAATGGTACTGGGTCTTTCGAGGAACATTAAATTATTTTTATTTTATTTACTGTGGTGTATTTTCTCGGCTTTCCATGGAAATCACTTTATATTCCATGTTAAACCACTTAACATTCAATTTTTGGTGTAAATGTATTTTATTCTGTGAAGGCATATTTAAATATAATTAAATTAAAATAATATAATCAAAACAATCTAAAATATAAACAATGAACGTTCCCATTCCTTAGTGGGCTGTGGTAAGATTATCAAACGTCGAAGGCCCGCGGCAATAAAAATGTTGGAATGCACTGTCATCTTATGTTTTAAGTTTGAGAGTACGAGTTCTGCTGTCTCGACCAGGCATTAACTCGATAATTTTTGTTATTAGCCAAAACACAAACGTGCCATCTAAGATCAAAACTATCTCTCAAATTTTAGGTTCATGCGATGGTTTTTTGCAAAATTTTTAAATTTACTCACTTAGACACTCTCTTCTAAATCCTTGTCTTAAATCATTACCAAATTTTTCGATATTTTATTTCACTTAGACACTCTCTTCTAAATCCTTGTCTTAAATCATTACCAAATTTTTCGATATTTTATTCTTTTTTTCAATTTTTGGTTGTCTTTTTCTTCAATATCTGGTACACTGTAAGAATGTGTTTATCCAAGAAACATAGTAGGTTAGAGATAAATCAACTCTTGATAATTTTCCGATACAAGGATTAATAGACTTCCAATCCCATATTAAAATTCTTGATTCTTTGTAAGATAGTGTACCTTTCTCTAAAGTACATCGTAACGGTTCCTTCACTATGGCACCAATCTCTCCCAGGCCTCGGTGAGTGGGATTAGCTCGGATTAAGCTGATATATGTGTATGGAAGAGTAATTCAAGATATAAATAAATAAATATGAGCATATTTGCTTAAGTTTTGGTTAGAATGTGCATTGTGTGTGTGTGTGTAGGATAGTATAAGTATTTTCTCTCTACTTACGATACTAATGGTATGTGGTTCATTCTCTTCATATTTATATTGTTTTTTTTTTATTTATTTAAATGTGTGTAAGTTTCCTGACAAGAAAACTGTTATTAATGGCAAAACTATATATACTCTACATTTAGACTGGAATTTTATGGAAGCCCTGTAAAAGAATAACTGAAGAAATATATTACCATTGCAGTGTATAGATGATATTCTTATCTTCTACATGTTTCATCTCACTCTATGGGGAATACCTTTGTTACTGTACCAAGACATGCACTTTTCTTTTGGGAAAGTTTTTCAAAGGAGAAGAGGTGCAACTCTTTATTTCTCTTCAACATTATAAAGCAGTTACTTTGTGCATATAGAATTTTATTCTTCTATATAATTAGATGGTTTTCTAAAAAAATCACACAGAAATATATACCTCACATAAAGTTACAGAAATCATAAATAGCTTAGTATATTTGTAAAAGCCTTTTTATTCGCGCGATATTATTCTGACAACCCAATGTCCATAAACTTCAAACTTCTTCAATGCTCTTGGAAGCCGATTCTCAGGATGATTTTTTGAAGAAATGCCGTCTAAAGAGGGCAAGTCTTTTGAACAGACTCGACAGATTTATCAAATAAAGCATACGCATGCTTGCTGTCCCCCTTTCCAAATTTCTGCAGTGTGTATATGTAAAATTTGTAAATATTATAGCTATAGAGAAGTAAAAAAAAATAACTAAATTACATTATTTTCCTTGAAATCCTATACTACCATGAACACTCTCCCTCAACGCGTTTCAATAGATTCTGATCAATAATGAAATCTTTGAATTTACCTTATTCATTGAAAATATCATTATCATTACAGCTAGTGAGAAAGAAAGAAGAGAAAAAAGGTGGGAAGGGGGGGGGGGGGCACATATTAATTAATAAATTAGATTGAGGGAAGAGATTTAAATATTTGGAGCAAATCAAGTTTAGGGGTCTGATAGATTTCCCGAAGACTGTTTAGGCTATTTAAAATTATTTATTTTTTGTCTAGGTTTAACAGTTTATATAAGTGTGTAATTCAGAGAAAAACGAAAAGTTGTAATTTTTAAGCTTTCCATTGAGTTATTAGTTATATGAAAATTTCCTTAGTGAGTTGTATGTTATTTATTGAAGCAGTTTACTGAGCCCTCTCTTTGCAAAAATTAACAGCAAGAGTATAAAAGGATTCTTAGGTCTTCCTGAGTAATTGTTTGTGTGAGGGTCACACTGCAGAGCTGTGGTGGAACGTATACCCCCACAATCCCCGCATTGCAGGAGGGGCAAGGATTCTAGGGGGTCCAAGACCTGACTGACTCCAATTACGTATTTGGGCTTGGGGCCAAAAACCTGATTTTGCACGGGGGGGGGGGGAAAAATTCTCCGTTACGCCTCTGCTCCAGAGACAACATTAAGGTGGAACTTCTAAAAGTTTGATGCAAAATTTAGCTCATGATTATTACAGCATTTTAGTCAATGAGAGGTACGAACGCAAACTTTAGAATGATAAAAATATGACTGTTAGCTTTAGCAATCAGAGAGCACTCGAAGCTGAACCTAACACAAATTACTTGGTAGTGCTATCTTCACAGAGGCCACCAGAGAGCAGTAAAAAAAATTACCTTTAAATTATGTTAAATACTATTTTAGTTGATTCTTTTCTTTTTCTTCAAAAACGTTGAATTTTTATGCAAGAATAAACTGAATTTGAGCTGAAATAAATATGCGTAAAAGTGTTCAAGATTTACTCTTATCACTGATTACCAGTAGAAATTTATTTATTTTAAGTATTTCAGTTTAAAAATAGAACAATTTTTCTATAAAATTTTTATTTCAAAGAAACATATTATAAAGTACGATTTTTTTTGTTTGTTTGTTTAATTTAAACAATTATTCATTCGCTTTCGGTTTTCCTTTTACTTGCCGATTCTGATTTTTTTTTTCTTCATAATTTTATATATTAGTACATATTTATAAATGTTTGCATTTTTATTTTGATTAATGTAACCCAATAATATTAATTTTTAGAGTTAAAAGATTGTAAAATGAAAAAAATATATTAAGGTTACCCTTTACCCTCAAACCTCTTTATGTCTTAATTCCAATGAACATCTAAATCCGAACAAAAATAACCATCTTCTAACTGTAGAATCGGAATCTGGTTGATCATCGATACGTAAGGCAATAAATTAGCATATAAGAGTGGAAAGTAGTTATGATGTGCCAATAAGGATCGGAAGCTGTTGATTCCTTAAAGTGATTCCAAATCCGTATAAATTTCACTGTTTTTAAAATGCCTCGGCATTCAGAACCAAATAATATTGGACAAACCTACAAATTAGTTGTTGTAGGTGGTGGAGGTGTTGGAAAAAGCGCTTTAACCATTCGTTTTATCCAGGTAAAGATGATTTTACGCAGTTATAATAATGAGTTTTTAGCTAATAACATATGTTTTGATCTAATTCTTATGTAACTTTCATTCATTTCCATTAATGAAAGTTTCTTCGTGTTTAATATGATATTAATATCGTATTTTTGACTTATTAAGTTTCTCCATCTGTTACTCGTTCAACATGGAAAAAAAAATTACAATGAAAAATCTTTCATTTTTACCTAAAAATATTGTTATTTATTTGTAATTTCTTATAATTTTAATTTTGAAAATAATTTTATTGGTTTATAAGAAAAAGATCTCTTAATCATATACAATATATTTCTTATATTTTTTTCGAATTTAAAAGGAAAGTCTGCTCGTGGTGATTTTCATTATACACACGCGCTCAAATAGTTTTGATCAGGATAGTTTCATTTTTGGTTTCAGAGGGGAAAATGAGAGTTAAGAAAAAGGAATTTTCAAAGAAATAAAATTGCTTTTAAATTAGTTTCTTGTCACTTTTTTCAAATCATTAATGCACATTAATCATTTAAGCACATATGTAAAGCCTCATTGATTTTGTATACTAAACTTTCTTTTAGATTTTCTCCCCCCTCTCAATTATTAAAAACAATGATATGCATTCATTATTTATTAAATTCTGTAATTCATATTAATTTATTTAATTTCAGAAATATATTTCAAGTTGAAACATTCTTTCTGTAATTTTTTTGAAGTAATAAGTCTTGTGAATATTTTGAATGAATATATTATAAGGCAAATGTGTGTGTGTGTGCATGTAAAATGGAAAAAAAAAAAATTGAAATAACTAATTTTCAATTTTGTATTTAGTAAAAGATTATCTGTTTAAATGTTTGTTTAATTTCTTGAATTTTCTATTTGATGATTGGTTGTCTAAACTTTAAGGCATTAAATTTGATTTGGAACAAGCCTTCTTTTAAATAATTTAAAATACACTAAAATATATCATTAAAAATCAGCAATTTATTGAGGATTATTTTACTTTAAGAAATATTATCCATATTATCTTGGAGGAGTTTTGTTTTGTTTTTTGGTTGAAGAGTGAAGTATAGTTGGTTAGTGATTTTGCAAATTTCTTTGCCATCTTAATAAAAGCCAAGTTATCTGGAGAGTTATCAGAAAAATTTAATATGTAGATTACTAAAAAAAGTTTACAGAATATAATTTTTATTGAATTAAAAAAATTCTTAATTTTTGCAAGCACTCTATTCAGTTTTAATTGTTCAAAAGTATTACTTAAAAAATTACTCCTTGTTTCCTCTGTTAAATCTTTTAAAGCTTTCACTAACAAAGCTTATGTAAAGAATTAAATTTTTGTGCTGTAAATCTAGGTTTAAAAAAATATTAATATCACTTAAGCTTAAAAATTCTTTATATTGAAAAGGAGGGGAGACTTAGAAAGGCTAGAGAATTAAACTAAAACTAAATAACATATTGAAGCAAAAATTTTGTTTTAAAGTTCAGTTCTTTGTAAATTGTAAACTGAGACTGGTTTCCTCAATAAATTGGAAGAATTGTACATGCTTAGTAATTTTTTTAAAAGTTGTAACACAGTAAACTTGGTGGATGATTTTCTTTCATTAAAAAAATATGTTCTGGTTGTGGATTTTTCTCTACACCAAACACTTTATTTATTTATTAAATTATTTGTATTTTTTGCTGAAAATGTATTTGTTTCTCTACAATTATCTCTCTCTCTCTTTACTTTTAAAAAAAATTATAGTGTGTTCATATTGTATTTGTATGTTATAGTCTTATTTTGTCGTGGACTATGATCCTACAATTGAAGATTCTTACACTAAGCAGTGTGTAATTGATGGGCAAGTTGCACGTCTTGATAGTAAGTAATAAAATATATATTCACATGATCCAATATTTTAAAATGCTGTGTTAATATATAAAAAAAATACTATGTAACTAAAATTTTTTTATTCAAAAATCACTTTGTTTTGGAATTCTATTTTTATTAAAATATGTTGTAAATTATTTCTACTTATTCAAAACAATACTGAAAAAAAAAAAACTTTTTGCTTCAATGAAGAAACACCTAACATTTTTTACTTTATATCTATCACAAATACACTCATTGAATCAAGTTTTAGATAAATGTTTAATTCTTTTTTGTCAAGATGTTCAATTTTGTTTTTGTTGGTTTAAATTGTAAATCATTATATATATTGGGAAAGTGCATTTACGACACTGCATTTTGTATGAATTCCAAAAAGGAAGCAACGCATCGGTTGCATGTAAAAATTTATGTGCAGTATTTGGAAGAGATATTGTAAATGTTCGTACTTGTCAAAGATGGTTTAGCAAATTTCATTCCGGGGAACTGAGCCTCCAAGAAACTAATCGATCTGGATGACCATCCTAGATCGATAATGATGTTTTGTGATCCATGTTGGAAAATAATCCACATTTAACAAGTCAAGAAATAGCAGAAGAGTTTGGCATTCATCAAACAACTGTTGAAGATCACATTAAATCTCTTGGGTTTGTGTTAAAACGAAGTGTTTGGGTTCCACATGAATTAACGGAAAAAAATTTGTCTGATCGTGTAAGAGTGTGTTCATCACATCTGATTAGACACAATGTGGAGCCGTTTTTGGACAAGTTGATTACTGGAGATGAAAAGTGGATTCTTTACGAGAATATTAAGAGAAAAAAAATCTTACTGCAAACCAGGAACATCATCAGCAACAGTTGCAAAACCAAGTATCCATCAACGAAAAGTACTGCTTTGTTTGTGGTGGGACAGGAAAGGTCCATTGTACTAAGAGTTGCTGAAACAGGGAAAAACCATCAACGCGGATCTCTACTGCAATCAACTGGATAAAATGAATGCAGCTATCAAAGAAAAAAGGCCAGCATTAGCGTCCAGAAAAGGAATAGTGTTCCACCACGGTAACGCTCGACCACATGCTGCAATGGTGACACAACAAAAACTGAATACGTTAGAATGGGAAATCCTTGGTCATCCCCTGTATTCACCGGACATTGCACCATCTGATTATTACCTGTTCAGATCTCTGCAAAATTATCTAACAGGAAAAAAAATCAAGTCTTTTGAAAGTGTTTCTAAGGCAGTTGCTGACTATTTTAACTCCAACAATGAGAACTTCTACAAAATAGGAATTTATGTTACCTGAAAGATGGCAACAAGTTGTAACAAATAATGGAGCATATATAATTGATTAATATTAAACACATATTTTTATAAATGCATTCAAATGTTTTCCTTAAAATATGACAGAACTTTCCCTCCAACCCGATATATATATAAAAGCAAAGGGTAAGGAGATTTTTTTTTATAAAGTTAAGATCTGATTAATAAGAATTTAGATTTTTTTCATAAACCTTTGGGAAAATATTTTCATCTAGAAATGTACCCCCATACTTAATTTATGTATGTGTAATTGTAAGACATATTTTATTTTAAATAAAAGACTATTATTTATGTTCTTAATTATTTTACAAAGTTTTTACTTCTAAATTTAAAAATTCATTTGCTATTTTAATATAGAAAGAAAATATTGAACATTTTATACCAGAAAAAAAAATAAATTTAAAAGAAGTAAACATTATAATATGGGCTTTTTTTAATGATTATATAACATGCTACTACATAGTAGTATTTTTCAACTTGGATAAACCATTTGATATTTGAATCTTTCTTTTAACTTTAAGTGAAAATGGCATTAAAAAGAAAACAAATGTCTTGAGGCCAAATATAATCATATGTTTTGAAGATATTAATGTAAACTGATATCTTACTATAAGTAAATCCATACAAAACACATTTACGTAAATGGGAATTTTTAGAGGAAAATTGTTGGGATTAATTTGTCTCTATAAGATAACATTCATAAGCTGTATTCTTATAGTTTATTTCTGTTTGTGTCATGTAATAATATATAACAGTGTTTTCTTGCATTTTTATGTTATTGGTTAAGTATAATTTTGTGCAATGAAAGTATATTTAAACAAATGCTTGATAAAACTACACTTTGCTTATATATTTTTCTTACGATTTTTATTTATTTTATGTCTGAACAAACTAAAATAAAATTACATACTAATATTTACTCTTAGCAACCTTATGGTCTTGTAAAAGATAAATATTTCTTCTACTAGAAAGGTAATTGCTCTTGTTTATCATTCAAAAGCAAATTTTAGAGCTTTGACCAAAAGTTCTCTGAAAGTGATGTTGCATCTTGGACCCTCTGTATATTCCAAAAATTATTTTGACCAGCTTTGTATTTTCTACAAGTTTATTCAATGTTTTCTAAATCATTTCTACTTAAACAAGAACTACATTTTGCATTATTTAATAGATTGTGTAGAAGTACGAGTTTTAAAATTATTTTGCCGATGGTACCTGTAGAATATTTTTAACAGCTTAAAATGATGTATTGTATAAAGTTGCAGAAAAAAAAAGTGATGTGTTTGGGATGTGTGATGTGTAGTGGCAAAGAAATTTTATTTCAAAGATAAGTTTGACGCAGTAGCTTTTTGATTAACGTCAATTTATATACTAATTAGAATTTATCATAAATCCTTTTTTCTTCAAAGGGTTATTAAAACATGTTTTTATTTGTACAGATATTTCTATATGAGACTTGAAATGCATCATTTTGAGTGATCTATGTAGAGAATATAATGCAAAAATTAAAATCTGTAAATTTAAGCAGTATTAAATAATATGAAAGAAATCTTAAATAATATTGGATATTCCTCTCATTAAAAAAGAAAAACAAAATGGGCCCTCCCCCTTTGCATAATTCTAACTTTAATCCAGAATTCTGTTCATTTTTTTTTGATGTAAATATTTATTTATTTCAATGTGCTTAAATTTATTCACATCAGTGCTTTGTACTGAATATTTTTCAATTCGTTTTTGACTTTTTCGTGCAGGTATTTGATTCATCTAGTCTTTTAAAAAAGTTGCTGAACTTAAATTTAGCTAGCATCAGTATCAGTTGTAAAAAAAATTCAATTTGCTCTTAGTGTTTTAATACTTTTTTTATAAATAAAATATACTATTTTAAATTTCGGTTTTCAAAATAATGAAATTAAAGTTGCATTTGGATTTTTATTTCTGCATCATTTATGATGTTTTAGTGTGTTTAAACATTTTAATAGGCAAAATTTGAAGTTTTCGCATTTAAAATAAATATTAATCAGTAATATCCAAAATAAGTGAAATTCTACATTTTGAATAAAGTAGATATATTAAAAAAATACTAAGTAAGAGAGAGACCGAAATCTCACTACATAGCATTCAAATTAATCCAACATTTTTATTTTCGATTGCTTTGAACAAAATATATTTTTTATTGGTAAGTTGTTGGAGACAGAAAATTTTCATTTTTGTTTTACATGATTTATCACATTCTTGAATGAAATTTTTTTAAAAAAAATATTTTTATTTTAACATACTTCTTATTGCTATTCTGGAGATTTTTTTCTCTTTTTTTGATAAGTTTATCATTAAGTAAACTGGTTATATTTATTACTATAACTAATTTTTTTTTCAAAAAAAAAAAACTCAATCAATATTTGAAAAGTTAATGAACTTCATTCCTGTGAAGTATGATGTATTACAAGCTCTCATTTTTTCACTTCCTCTGTTAAAGGTCTTGATTTCCTATTCTGTTTTTACCTAGATATTATTCATTATTTTCAAGATTGATCATAGTCATCAATGCTTACTTTCTGTGTTGTGTTCATTTTCTGAAAATGGATGCATCTAAATTTTTTGATGTATTTTGGTTACAGTTAAAGTATTTTCTAGTAGATCTGGTATCTCTACTGTTCACATTTGTGTTCTACATGTGCATATTGTCAAATGGATCTCTAGGACATTAACATATATACAGTAAATAAATTTGTAACCTCAAGTTTTTGTTTATGAGGTATTTTCCTTCCTGACTGCCTATGAAGCAACAGCCAAATTTGTTAGAAATTCCTAGAAATATATTTCAAAATGTATTGGTCAGATATACCTTATGTGTGTGCATAATTAATACATTAATTCTTAATAACATCTTTAAAACATGTGTATTTTTTTAATGAATATGGTATGCTTTTACTAAATGTCATTTTAAAATTTAGTTCTGGATACTGCTGGCCAGGAAGAATTCAGTGCCATGAGAGAGCAGTATATGAGATCTGGTGAAGGATTCCTTTTGGTTTTCTCTGTTACAGACAGTAACAGGTTATTACTTTTCCACATTTTTTAGAATAAGTTTTAATTGTGGAATATGTAATTTTTTAAAAAGAATATTTTTTTTAGGTATTTTTGCTGTACTTTTAAATTAAGGACTCTGAAATAAGTACTTATTCAGTTAAAATAAAAACATTTAAGTGTGTATTCATTTTAAGTTTAATTCCCTTGTATGGTTATTGTTGCAACGATTTGTTATTTCTGTATCACACCTTGAAATAGTAGCAGTTGTAACTTGCATCTTATCCATCATTAACTTTATTAAGTACATTTTTTTTAAATTCCTGCTATTAGTTCACTGTCTCCCTATATCTTGTTCAGATTTTTAATCGTTAATAAAATTTTAAAGCACTCAATTTTGAGCTGAAATTTTTTATACACGATTGTTTTGGGTGACAATATGATAATTTAATTATAATTAATAAAAATTAATTGACTGAAACTAATTATTTAAAGAATTACAGATACAGAGTCATGTTGGCTTCATTTTTAGTGACAAAACTTCAAAAGATTTTTTTTCCCCTCAGATTTTAAAGCATTCAGTTGAAATTTTATATACACGATTGTTTTGGATGACAATGTAATACTTTCATGATAATAAAAATTGCCACTTAATATTGTGATTCTATCATATGTATATAAATATTTATATTAGTTGTAATTATTTGATAAAATTAACTAAACTAAAATTTTTCTTTGTTGACCTAAGTAGGAATTGACTTAATTTTTTTTTTATATTACTTGTTTGTTTTAAAAACACAGAAATATGAAAAAAAAAGTTGGTTTTGTAAATTTTATCTTGACTATTTGTAACAATTTCTAACAAGTGTAATTTGACTGTTTATAAGTAAGTATGTAATTATTAAATATTTCAACAGTTAAAACTCAATGGAAAAGGAATAGAATTAAAGGAGTCACATAAAGTTAGGCATTAGTTGTTTTAAAATACTTGTGTATTATTGCAACCGCATATTGGTAGAAATCGCCAAACTTAAGAAATGCATGCCCTCTTCACAAGTTTTATAAGAAAGTTTAGATTACTAAGGGTCAACATAAATATTTACACACATTGTATGGAACAAAATTCTTTTATAAAATGCATATTAATGAACAAAATGCATCACATTATGTGAACTGCATCATAATAAAGAAATAATAAAATATGTACATATTTTGGAAAAAATACAAGCTATCCCAACAAACATACTTTTAACACACATTTAAATTTTAAAGTATTTTTTAGTAGTAAAGGCAGAACTCATTGCTTTATATTGGACTTCTTATGATTATTAGAGTTTTTCATAACCAGTTTCTTTCTTCCTACCCCAATGCAATAGTATTAGCTGTAGGCATAGCTTCATTGCAAGTGACAGGAGTTTCTTGGATCTTGTTGGTTGTATATTATCAATCTGTTATTCTTGATCTCAAAGCTCCAAGATGATTTCTTTATTAGTTGGGCATTTTTTAGTTTATACATGCATTTTTCTATTAATTCATATTACTTAGGAAATATAATATTATAGTCAGAACCACAGGATGCTTTTAAGATAGTTATTTATTAAGTTTGCTTAGGCTACGTGATGCTTCACGTTCTACATGGGGAATAATGGCGTCCTCTTATTAGATTACATAATATAAATAAATAGATTTCATACATGTGGCGCCATCTATTAAGAAGTAACAACTAATGTGTAACATGCCCTCTTTTTTCTTTTCTTTTAAAACATTGAGATCAATGAGTACAATTACTTAACTATGAATACAATTGCTTATTTAAAGTTTACTCAATACAATACAACCAATTGTTAAGGACAACAAAACTTATCTAAATGATTTTACAAAATTGTAGTTTTACTTTAAAATTGTTAGTTAAATTTAACTCTTAGATTAATTATTAAACTTAAAATATGTTTATCAGAGTTCTTTCAATTGTCTCTATAGCGAACAGGCTTCACTATATTTCTCGAAGACTTTCGTACCACAGTATTGCTCTGCTCACTAAATGTTTCAATTGGAACTTGAAATTGCTGGTTAATATTGCTTCTGTTTGTTTTAGGTGATGCATTTATTTGACTGTCTGCAGAATCATTTGGAATTCTAGAAATTTCAGTAGCATCTTTGTTATAGAGATCTTCTACAGTTCTTGACCAACATGGATTATCATTCTCAGTGTTGTCTTGTCGAATGTGAAATCTGTTTCTCCTGAAAACACCTCCATCCTCTTCTTTTATTATATATGAGTGAGGTTGAGGACCTACTTGAATTATAGTTCCTTGCTACCAAGGCTCTTTCATTTTATGTTCAAACCATACTTTAGCATTTTGATGTAGCACAGGCAACACTGTTGCATGCTTGTTAGCATATTTGTTTTGAATTATCTGCCTTTTCCTCAAAGCTTCTCTTGCTCTTTCAACATCAAATGTAGGTTTTAATTGGCCTGGGTGTGATGGCAGGAATGTTCTTAGCTTTCTTCCCATTAAAAGTTCAGCTGGTGATGGCATGTCATTTGCTGATTGTATCCTGTAGTTAAGCAATACAACATACAAATCTTTTCCCTCTTCTGCAGCTTTAGTAAGAGAATTTTTTACTGTTTGCACTGCTCTCTCTATTTGTCCATTTGCTCTAGGAAAATGAGGCGGTGTAACATGATGTTTATAATTCCCCATTCTCGGAAGAAATTCATCATCAAATTTGAGTTATAGGGTGGTCCTCCATCACTCACAAGTTCTTCTGGTATTCCATGTGTTGCATAAATGGATTTCATGACTGTAATGACAGATTGTGCTGTTGTACTGTTAAGTGGTTTCAGTTCAACATACTTGGACAAATAATCTATCATTAACAGATGTTCTTTGCCTTTTAAACAAAAGAAATTACATGCAACATTTTGCCATGGTCTGCCTGGGATTTCTGGATTGATAAGAATTTCCTTCTGGTTTTCTCTTTGATATTTCTGGCAGATTTTGTATTTGGACACATATTCCTCAACATCTCTATTCAAGTTAGGCCAGTAAAAATATTCCCTGGCTTTGATTTTACTGGAAACTATACCTGTGTGTGACACATGCAATAGCTTCAATATTTCTTTTGTATATTTTACAGGTACCACTAGTCATTGTTCTCTGCAAATAATTCCTTTCTTTGTGGAATATAATTCTTTGCAATGCCAATAAGGTTGTGCAGCTATTGTTGTTTTCTTTTTCTGTGGCCACCCATTATTAATGTGAAACTACACATCTTGCATTTCAGGATCACCTGCTGTTAGACTTGCTATTTCCTCCCACTTAGTTGGTGAAGCTTGTGTTAACAGATTTATTCTCACATTTGCCTCCTGGCCTAGAACTTCATCAAAATTATCAGTGGTGGATTGTGCTCTTGATAGGGCATCTGCTATTACTAGGTTCTTTCCTGGGACATATTCCAACTGAATATTATATTTATTGAGTTGAAGTAACATACGTTGAAGACGAGGAGATTGTATCGTATGGTTTCTTACTAAGGCCCAGTATTGGCATATGATTTGTCTGGACAGTGACAATACTTCCATAAGTATAATAGTTGAAATGCTCCAACCCATATATCACAGCCATTAGCTCCTTTTCAATTTGAGCATAACGTTGTTGTGTCTGCGTTAATGATACGGATCCATAGGCTCCTGGTTGACCTTGCAGAAGCACAGCTCCCAGTCCATTTTTGCTAGCGTCAACAAAAATAGTTACTGCCTTGTTTCCGTTAAAATATTTCAAGCAGGGAGATTTCATTATGGCTTGTTTTACCAGCTCAAAATCCCTCTCTGTGTTTGCATCCCAGATCCACACAGAATCTTTTTTAAGAAGCTGCCTTAGATTATGCGTTAAATTTGAAAGGTGTGGTGTAAATTTTGCTAGATAAGTTACCATACCGAGAAATGTTTGCAAATCTTCTTTGCAGTTTGGTGTTGCAAACTCTTCAATGGCTCTAATTTTCTTGGGATCTGGTTTAATTCCTTCATCGGACAAAACATGACCTAGATAGTTAACTGAAGTTTGTGATAGTTGCGTTTTCAACACATTAAATTTTAAATTGGCCTTTCTTGCTTTCAAGAGTGTTCGATGCAATAATCTGCAATGTTCTTCCACGGTAGGTGAACCCAGTGCAATATCATCAAAGTAAGGATTTATATCTTCATCTTCATAAATTTCATCCATTGCCTTTTGAAATTCTTCAGGAGCAGAATTCAGGCCAAATGGCAATACTAAAAATCTGTACTGCCCCCAAGGTTTACAAAATGTGGTTAGATATGAAGATTCTTCATCTAATGGTAACTTCCAAAAAGCATTTTTTACATCTAAAATAGTAAACACTTTACCACCTTGCAGCTTTGTAATTAGTGCATCTGCCGTAGGGATTGGGTAATGAGGTCTTTGAATAGCCTCATTCAGTGGCCTGGGATCAAGACAAATCCTTAATTTCTTAGGCAAGTCGATTACAACCATGTTGCTCACCCACTCAGTTGGCTCTTCAACTTTGCTTATTATGCCTGCTTTTACCATATTACTTAGTTCTTCTTTGACTTAGTTATATATAGAAAGAGGCACTTAACGAGGGGCTGCTACATGAAGAACAGAGTTTTCTTTTAATTTAATTTTTACAATTCTTTTAAGTCTTCCTGTACCAGTAAAAACATCAGCAAATTCTTTCAAAATTAATTCTGGAGTTTCAATAGGACTTTTATAGATCGTATTCAATCTTTGGATCAGCCCTAATTCTCTGCAGGTTTCAAGGCCTAAAATTGGACATGAATTTAAACTTGTAACTAAAAATTTATAAGTTTTTCTATACCTTTTAGTTTCACAGTTGAGGTAGCACTCACCTAGAATTGGGACTCTGTTATCACTGTAGTCAAGCACAGCAATTTTGCAATTTCTTACTAATGGCTTTTCAACCCATTTTAAAAGTTCTGACTTGGGAATTACATTCACTTGAGACCCAGTATCCAGTTTAAACATTACAGCATTTTTATTTACTAAAATTTTTTCATACCACACACAGTTGGTTTCTTTCGCGTCCAGTTCATTTACTGACTTCAGTTCCCCAATAGAAATAGTATCAGAATTCTTGTTTTTTTCTTCTATAGCATTCACTCTTCGAGCAGCCATGTTTTTCCGTTTACTTTGGGTTCTACACATCTTTGCCCAGTGATTTCTTCCGTCACAATTTCGACATTTAGTTCCGAATGCCAGACATTTCTTCTCGTGTTTTTTCCCACATTGCGTGCAGTTGAACTCATTTTTCTGATTATTGATGCTCTGCTTCCAATAATTTTTAAAATTCTTCAAAGCATTCACAGTAAGTTTTTCTTTCATGACTGATGCTTGTACCTTACTGTTCTCAGTAGTTTTGCATTCACTCACCACCTCCTGTAGTGCCCTGGCCTTTTTACTTGTTTCTCTAATTAATCTTTCTTTCAATGCTTTGTCCAACAGTCCTTGAATTAATTTATCTCGAAGCATGCGGCCCTGTGATTCACTATATCAAAGGGCTTCCAAATAATCTTCAAAATCTTCTTTCCAATGTCTCCAGGATTCCGATGGATTCGTACCCTCTTCAAATGCTGGAATCGTTGGTAAATTGTTTGCCATTTTTAAAACTTTTCTAACAGTCTCAATTCGCAAATTTTAAGTATTTTTGAAGAAAATGCGCGGAATCTTATTCTGACACCATATAATATTATAGTCAGAACCACAGGATGCTTTTAAGATAGTTTTTTATTAAGTTTGCTTAGGCTACGTGATGCTTCACGTTCTACATGGGGAATAATCAGTTCAGGTTTTGTGGGATATAGAGCAACAAAGGCTATTATCCCCTGAAAAAACTAAAGGATTTATAAATTAATGGATATCAAAATATTTCATTTTCTGGATAAAAAATCTGAATGATAATCTATTTGACAAAGCTTTCTCCAATAGTTCTTTGAAAGTAATGTTATAGTGTGGATCTCAATTTTGAGAAAATGCTTTAGTTGATTTCGAGGATGAATATATCTATTGCAGTTTAACAAGATGTGGTCCAAATCGTTTAAGCAATTACAAAAACTACAGTTTGGATTGTCTGATAAATTAAATTTTCGTAGAAGTCCAGGAGTGATGATCATTTTGCTGAAGATTCGAGTATATAGGATTTCTTCTCTTCTATTACTTGTCCACTTAGAGATCGAGACTATGTTTGGAATATTGCTCAAATTTTCAAAATATTTGCTTGAACAGAAGTTAAAATTTGCTTTTTTAAAACTCTCTTGGTATATTTTTTTACTGATGTCTTCTGAGGCGATCCAGTCGATATAAACATTAGACTCTGTGACAGATTTTGCGAGATTATCCGCCTGTTCATTCCACGATATATTTGAGTGTCCCGGAGTCCAAAGTAGAATTAACTGATAATTATAATACGATAGATTGAAAATTTTGCTAGCTAATTTATGGATGACACTCTGAGATTTGATCGAATAATTTTGAAGAGCAGAGAGACTATCAGATAATATTAGCAGATTCTTATTTGTAAATGACAGATCATCTAAAGCTTGGCAGATAGCCAGAGCTTCAGCTGTGAAAATAGAATTATTGGGATTGATTCTGTAGGCATAAGAGGAATTTTCCGTAATACCTGAAATTGATGTAATTTGTTCTGTTTTGGAAGCATCAGTAGCTATTATATAGAAGTCTTGGAAATCGCGATCTATTGTTTCATCAAATAAGCCCCTTATAATCTGTATTGGTAAATTTTTATCCTGAAATTTGAATTTATCGACATATATTTTGCATGGGAGAATTGAAAAAGATGTTATTCTGGGAATTGGGATAACTTGATCACTAATAGCATTCAAAGGATTTAGTATATTTATAATATTAATTTTATCTTCTTCCATAATATTTAAATTTAGAGACTCGGGGTTATTGCTAAATAATGGAGAAAAGGTTTGATTAGAAATTTGAGAAAGGAAATATTTATTTGCCAGTCTTCGAATTTTGTCTGATAAAATTTCCTGTCCAGCCAATAAAAGTACAATGTTTGGAGTCCATTGTGTAAGTCCTAATGCAATTCGGAGGGCTTTGGTTTGAATGACATTAAAAGGTTTCAGTTGGTTGTCAGACCATTTATTTATTATATGGCTGAAGTAGTAGAAAACACTGCATATACTATTATTTACTATTTTGATCAGATCTGAAGCTCTTGGTCCATGATGCTTGTAGGCCATAGCCTTAAGGCTATTAATTTTTTTCAATGCCTTGCTATTTAATTGATTTCTTAGTGAAACATTCTGGCTCCGTTTGGAAAAGTGAACTCCTAAATATTTGATAGAGGAGTGCCAAGGTAGTGAATGCCCTTCCAATAAAATATTAGGAAACGTATTAATTCTTTTATTGGATAACTCAGCTATTGTACTTTTATCTGGACTAAGAGATAGCTTCCGATATTTGCACCATTGAGAAATTCTTTCCAGCATATTTTGCAATTTTTTGTGAATGTAATCTAGAGAATGATGTGAGCAGTAAATGAAAACATCATCGGCATATATGAAACATTTGGTGTCATGTTCCAAGGTTTCAAAAAAATCATGCATGTATATAGTATATAAAAGGGGAGAAAGGACACTACCCTGGGGAAGACGAGAAGATATCCTTTTGGAGGAAAGAAATCCCCTCCATTTAACCTGAAAAAAACGATGTGTGAGAAACTTATGGATCCAAATAGCTGTTTTTCCTGTTATACCGATTTGCAGATATTTCTCTATAAATGTCTGCAAATCGGTATAACAGGAGAAACAGCTATCGATGGTCTTATCGATATAAACTGAATCGTACGCGCTTTTTATATCTAAATTTATTCCTACAAAATATTTCCTTTGCAATTTTGCATCCACTATGACTTTTTGAATAAGATAGGTAGCACTTCTATTATCTTTAAAAGGGACGAAACCGTAATGTTGAGGATGAAGTTTTCTTTCTGCAGTTAAAAAGTAGCCTAATCTATTGGTTAGAACTCTTTCAAAGGTTTTTGAAAAGATGGAAGTCAGTGCTATTGGTCTGTAAGATGAAATTTGAGATTTGTCTTTGCATTGTTTGGGAATCGGGAGGATGACTGAATGTTTCCATGAGTTTGGAACTATTGCATTATCAAATAGATTTTGAAAATATCTTGAAATTACTTCACAATCACTGTTATCAAGATTTTAAGGAAAGATGCTGTGATATGATCAGCTCCAGGAGTTGATTTCTTAGAAAGTTTTATTGCTCTGTGAATTTCGGAAATATGAAAAGGTTTATTAAGAATGTTATTGGCTTTTTGGAAAAAGTCCAGAGGAATTGGTTCATGATGAGCGTTTTTAGGTGCAAAAAAATCCGCAAAAATATTTGCTTGAATTTGAGGATGAGTAATGATTCTATTATTTATTTGAAGAATATTATGCTTAGGATCTATATTATTAGAAATGGAGAGCTTCTTGAGAATATTAAAAAATATCTGTGGGTTAGAAACGTTGTTACAAATATTATCCCAGTATAATCTTTTAGCATTTTTAATATGAAATCTGAGTTTACTAGCGTATTGCTTGTATTTGATCCATAATTGGGGAGAAATGCTTCGTGTAGCTTCTTTCCTGAACTTTTTCTTTAATTTATAAAAAGTGACAAGTACCATTCTACCATGGAGGGAAAGATTTGTTAGAAATTTTAACTTCTTTACTATTACTATGAATAATTTTCGAAATTTTATCTGTAAGATTATCTATATTTCCTTCTGAATTATTTAGTATAATCTGCACTTCTTTCACTATTTGCCAGTTTATTTTTGTTAAAAATCTTTTACTCGGCTGTAGTAAAGAAAACTGTTATTACTGGGCTATGATCACTATCAAAGAAACAAGCTGACACAACAATTAGTATGTCCAGATAAATTTGAGGAACAAATTGTAAGATCAATTAAAGAGGATTTACCCACAGAATTTCTGTAGGTAGGAACTGTTGTGTATTTAGAAGTATTGAATTTGATTCAGTTAACCAATCAACAAAAATATTACTGTATCTGGAACTGTGATCTGATCCCCACATCAGATGATGCAGGTTAAAATCGCCAAAAATGAAGAAAGAATCTGTTAAAGATTCGAAAAAGGATTTGATTATAGAAATATTTAGTCCACGCGGTGCATAGATGTTTATAGCATAAAAAGAAATGTCTTTAATATTTATTTTAACAACAAGTGTATTTCCAGATCTTCTCTTTGTGTTAACTGAAAAGGAATGTATTGGGCCGAAACATTCAAAGGAACGGCTATTATTAAACCACCTCCTGGTTTGTTTTGTCTGTCATTTCTGAATATATTTTTCCCTGGAATATTAAATCTGTCTTCATTTGTTAAAAAGGTTTCTTGGAAAATTAAGATATCTGCTTGCGAAAAGGGAGGGATGTTAAACCAAATGGTTTTGTTTTTCAGGCTTCTATAGTTCCATTGTAAAAAATGCATAAATTTAGAAAAGGGATGAAAAAATATTTCATCAAAATTTCAAAAATATTCCTCCCCTTTGAGGAACAAAGAAAAAAATAATTGCATTAAAGTACTGGTAGAGAAACATGTACAGAGATTTTTTTTTTTATCCGATTTCAGTATTAAGTTTTCCACTTTTACCAGTTCTGTCATTTTTTTTTTATGTATCAGGAATATGTATTATAAAAAGTGATAATGTTATTTCAAATTTCAATACATTTCATTTTTATATGAATATTTAATCTATATTGAATTTTAATGCAAGGCTTTATCAATAAAAGAAATACTATTTACCCATTAGAAAAGGCTAAATTATGATAAATAATTGTTTTGGTCTTTTTAAAGTGTCCTCTATTTTTTTTATGCATATAATATAAGGGAGACCAGAGTAAATTGATGTGGCTGACAATGCTCTATTTTTAATTAAATAAATTGTCTTTTGCAAAATTATTTTTCTTTGCATGTATGCTGTTTGAAGGGACTTTGGTCATGGGATGCGATAACAATTCAGATAAAAAGTTCCATATTTTTCTTCTCAGAAAGTATGAAGCAGAACACTAGTTAATTAATCAATCATTGTCATGTATATATTTTTGAATAATATCTAATGAACGTTGAAAATTGTAGTTCTTTGTAAAATAATTTTATAACCCAAATTTTTTTTAGTAACAAAAATATTTAAGTTCTCTTCCTTCAATGTGTGATAATATTCATGCTACCATATATGGTGGCATTTGAGCAACACTGTGCCCAGTCTTTTGATAAAGGATCAACATAAATCTCATTACAGCCAGGGTTTGCTTCCTGTAATGAGATTATCTATATAGATTATGAGCAATGGTTTTTGGTGCTGTAAAATTATATTTACATTATACACAAAGGGACTCTAAGGCTTACTATCATATTCTTTGAATCCATTAACTGCATTACTAATTGTAGCTGCTTTAAGAAACTTGCTCAATAGCTCACCAGTCTGCAGTTCTCATGAGTTTAACTGTAATAGGGCTTTTAAGGCCACCAAAATGAAGCATTCAGCAATATAAATGAAAAATGTATAAAAATAAAGAAAATATTTAAAAGTAACCCTGACTGTTGATGTTAAGAAGTTTTTGTGGTAGGATTAACAAGAATGGGTTAAGACGTGATTTTAAAAAGCATATTGTCCAAGGTAGTGTTATATTTCAACAACAAACAAATAGAGCAAAAAACTTCTTTTTATCCACTAAATCATGAAATCTTGTGTTGAAAATTACAACATGTCAAATGAACTACACAAACATCTTACAAATAACAAAATAGTGGCATAGCTTCACGAAGCAAGTTTTTATTGTCCACATGTGGAATATTATATTGTAGTAAAACTAAGATGGGACTACTCATCTGTATATACTTAAACTGTCATTTTTCATCTTGCCCTGTCTCCCCTATATATATATGCCAAATGCCTTTTTAAATGTTGAAAAGTTGGAGTAACACTTTATAGTTTTGAATTTTAAGCATAGAAAGGTAGCATTATGGAAAAGCAACTATCTATTCTAGTATGGATATTTTAATGTTAATTTTTTTAGAAATTCGGAAAAATAATTTATTGTAGTAATAATTATTAGAAATTATTTATTGTAGATGAAAAATTATTTTCCTGGTTGCAGAAAGAGTTGAAAAGCCCATATTTAATTTTAATAATTTGAATTAGGCATCAAAACTCTTAGTTAATAGTAAAGACAAAGCTCAAGGGAAAGACTCATCATAAGGAGGGGTTGTGTAGAATAGAAAATTAAATTTTGCAGTGATTTTAAAACACCAGAAACTTTTTTAAATGAACATTGTATTAAAATTGGTTTGCTTGATATCCATTCCTTTTAATCAAAAATATATATATTAAATTTCTTAAAAAAATATTTATTGTAACATTAAAAATAAGGTTAAATTTTTTTTAAAAAAAATTAAACACAATGCTTTATTGTAGAATTTTATCATTTTTTAAAAGGTATTTAAATATCTTAAAAGTTTGTTTGTCTTCATTAAGTATTCAAAAAAATATTTGTGTGTGAGATGTACTGCATATTTACTTTTCTAAAATGTATATTAAAATGGCTAACTTTGTTTTTCATCCCCTTCTCCCAGCTTTTAAAATATGAGATTTTATATATATTGTTAGGTATCTTTTATTTATATATTTTTATGCATTAAATTCTTGCATTATAATTTATTATACTTAAAACGAATCTATGTAATACATATTTCAGTATCTTTGTTTATAGTTTTAGAATTTGAAATGATAGTGTTTAATTAATTATATTTTTTTATGCATCAAATCACTTACAATGAAATATTAAAGTTCATAAAGTGCTAAGTGACATTTCTAAAATTAGAAATACAAATTTAAATATAAATGCTTATCATATAATGCAATGCATTAAACAATTATTCTTAATTTGATATTTCATTTACAGTCTGGATGAAATGTATAGATTCCACAAGCAGATATTAAGAGTTAAAGATAGGGATGAGTTTCCTATGCTGTTGGTGGCTAATAAATGTGATCTGGAGGCTCAACGTGTAGTATGTTTCTTTCTGTGTAATTATAAACATAAGTGATTGTGCTTTTTTAGCTTAAAATAAGTTTTTACTGATATCAAAAATTTCAATAGAAAAAATGGCAAAAAAGTAATCTGTTGATAGTTATATACATATATGAACATTTAAAATAAGATATGTTTATTATTGGAGAAGTATAATGAGAGAGAAACGTTTTAGACAATGTGATTATAGGTATGTAATTAAATTAAATTATAAAACAGAAACGTTAGAGAAAAAAAATGATGTGAATGATCAAGTATGGAAGTTTTTAATCAATTTCATCAAATTTCTTTGGTCTTAGTAAATCCATGCTTGTAGGATTATTAATTTCGAAAAGGATTCTCCATATTATATGCAAATTTACTTTATTATACTTAAATAAAAAAATTTACCTTTGAAATAATTAATATAATAGTGTTTTTTCCCCTCATAGGTTATAGCTGCTCTTTGTTTAGTTTAAACTGTATTTTTGACTTAAGCTCATACGTTGCCTGTTAGCCATGAATATTCTTTAAATGGTTTGATAGATACTATTAGCTCACTGTTGAATTAAAATAGTCTCTTTTTATTAATCTTCATTTTTTTAAAACCAACAAAACTGAGACTTTGTAATTGGTAATCTTTCTTGTGTTTGAATTAAAATAATAGAAATAAGTAGAGATATTAAGAAATAGTTAGGGACAAATTTATGAAGTAATTAATAAACTAGGAGCAAATATTGTAAATTCCAGAAAAAGAAAAAATCTTTGTTTTTAAGCTAGTATCATGAAATATTGGGGTTATTTTTGACCACAAAATGAATGAAATTTGTATGTGTGTAGGGGAGTAGGGGGGGGCGGGTTAAAATTGTGTTAGCAAGGAAATGAATTTCTTGAATGCTGTAGCTCCAATGGCCATTACTTAAATATTTTTTCTGTTCATACTTACTAATGAAGTATTCTTGGTGTGTGTAAATATAAAATATTTTGAACTAGTCAATATATGACACAAAAAAAATGTGTAAGTTATTGGTAATTAATTTTCTTTTTTTAATTAAGGTTCCTTCTTCTGAGATAGCACAGCGAGCCCAGCAGCTAAAAATTCCATTTGTTGAGTGCAGTGCTATGCAAGGACGAAATGTTGATAATGCTTTTTATGAACTTGTCAGGCAAGTTAGGTAAGTTTATTGTGGTTTGTTGATTGTATTTTTTTTTAAAGTTAAAAGGTAATTTGCTGAACAATTTTTAAAAAGGTGTCTTAAATTCTAAATATTTTGTGTAGAACATGCAAAAGTACTTGAATGCGCAAGGGTAAATGTTAAAAGGCAATTGCAAAATATGTGTTATTAATATGGCTCTAATATTAAATATTTTTACAAAATTGTTTGTTTTAAATTATAATAATACTCTTTGTAATTGATATGTCTGCAAAATACATACTTATATCTATGAAATTAAAATTGAAAATAAACATTTTAAATATATCAATCTCATTCTCCCCTGTCTTGTTTCAATAATTGCAGTAATTAAATTTTATAATATATATTAATATTCAACATGAAAAGTAAAATGCTGAATATTATTTTCTTTTTTTAAAAAAAATGTTGTTTAACATATTAATAGATAACATATTTTTTTCTAATATGTGAATTATTTTAGTTATGTATTCAAAGTATATGCAAACATATTGCACAAACCTATGTTATTTTTTTTTCTTTGTAATTTTTTTTTTACAGTGTTGTATCTAAGTGTAGTTCAAGATCAAATTTTTTTATTTTTTTTATTTTCTTAACTTCCTCTGGAAGTTATATGAAAATTTGTATCTAGAAGTTTCAAGGCATAAAAAATCCCTAGTACCCCCCCCCCCAAAAGGGGGGGGGGGGATTGCATCTGAGTTCACCAGTTTTTTAAAAAGTTATATATGGTTATTTTTTTTAAATTTTGCATTTCTTAGATTTAGGGAAATAAGTTTTTGATTGGTATGGGAAAAGTTTTAAGATGAAAACTTTCTAATGTACAATGTCTTGAATATTTATTTACGCAGTAGTTCCCATAACTCTGAGCATAATGTTATGAATTTTAAAATTTAGACTAATACTGTTACAGTTTGTTTAAATGGGGTAATGAAATGGAATCAGAATGATAGTTTCTTTGAGATGTTAATAAAATTGGTTGCGATAATTGAGATTCATTACATATATATAATTTATTATAAACATTCAGAATCATATACAATGATCTCAACTTTCTCCAGATGTCATAATAAATTAGAAAGTTAAGTTTTTTTTTTTTTTTTTTGAAGAGTTGTGCATGTGTTTTCTTATATATTTTCTGCACTTAGTGTTATTTATGAGAGTTCCAAAATGTTTTTGTCTGATTGATAAATTGGACTTTTTATTTTGGTAAGATGTTATACTAAAAGCATCCTGAAATCATGGTGAGAGAGGCTAATTATATTTTAAAAGTATTTTTGAAGTGGCAAACATTTTATAAAATGTTTTGTTTTAGATTAAATGTTATGTCTTAATTTTTTTCCCCCTTTATATTTAACATTGTTGTAAAAATCATAAACTATGCTAAAAAAGTCTTCAATTTAGGAGGGGATATTCAATTTAACCATTTCCAAAAAATATTTGTTAAGGAAAATGTACAAAATACAATACACATTTAGTCATATATTGCCAATGTAAAATGTCATTTTAATTAAACACGAAAATAGTATGTGACATCCCTTTCTGCATTTACTGATTTTGAAAAATATATTTAGTTGAATACTATTCTGGGTTATGCAGCATTAAAAAAAAAGTTTCTTTAAATTAGTTTGCTTTTGAGATAATTAAATATTGGTTTTCAGTTAAGAGTGTGCAGTATTCATACTGTACTACTGCAAGTATTAAACTAATTTTTTAGTATACTTTTAAATATTTATTAACATTTCAGCTTTTCTAACCAATTTAATTTGCGAGAATTGCTTTTTGTATTTTTTCTACATCTATATATATTAGCAATAATGGATGTTAAAAAAAAAAGATAACTTAGAAAAAGGGAATGTGTTAGTATTATTGTTTTCACATCATTATCAAAACAAAGTTCTTTTAGAATATTGTGATCTGGAAAAATCGGTTATATTTTAAATGAATGAATTCACATTGAAATCTTAAATTACTTAGATGTTAATTGAATTGAATGAGATCTTAATTGAATTAGATGTTACTTTAGTGAATTTTTTATTTTTTTGTGTTCTTTCATGTCTAAAAGTTGATTGAAAAAATATTAATTAATTTGTTATATTTGCTGAAGTACGCAACTTTTGCTAATGTTTAGATTTTGATGGTATTTATAATTCACTTTTTCACTAATACCCTTTATTTATTGTTAAAGATGCTCTTATGAATTTTTATTTTTACCTGTGGCCAATTTTCCATGTAATAAATTGCCTAATGTGTGTAAGATTCATATGCGGAAAAAAAATTTGGTTAAATAATTTTATGCTTTTGAATAGTTTCATGATCTTTCATTTGTCTTGCCAACTGATTTTATTTTTTTAGTTAATGTTATTGAGTAATTAAAGTTAATTTTGTTGTCAGTTAAGATGTTCAAATTTGAATATTTTTATAACACATAAATGAAAATATTAAAAAATAAAATATCTTTCTGAAAATACTTTTTTACTATAATTTTTAACAAGTAACAAATTGTTCTCAATTTGTTTAAAAAATTTTCAATTTTAATTTTTCTGTACATCATATATACTATCCATGTGATATAGCGTGGAATATGATTAGAGCATGAAATTTATAAATTCCCCTCTATTTTTTACATATTTATTGTCTAAGTTTAGTCAATTTTCAACCTTTTATTTACTGGCTTGTTTAATTTTTAAATAATTTTACTTATAATTTAACGTTACGTGTTTCTTTGTTATTATTACTTGGCTATTCATTCTTTATAATAAATCTATAAAAGAAACTTATAATTTAACTGAATGAAGTTGATTTCAAATACTCAGATTTCTATCTTAATATTATTAAAATAAATTAGAAATATTATTTAAAGTGGATAAATGTTATAAATTGAACAGGTTGATAATTCATGCTGTTATATATATATAATTTTTTAAAATGAGTTTTGGGTGTGTATTTGTTTTTGTGATGAATGCTGACTGTTTCATTGATTAAAATTGGTCTGATATTTTAGCTTTATTTTAATTATATGTGGTGTGCATGTTATATGTAGAACTTTTCTGAAATATTAAGGTGATCTAAGCTACCTCTGCTGGAGAAATTAAATTTTCTTCAATTGAAACATATTATTCTGGAATTATCATTCTAGTAAAATATTCCTTATATTTGATATGATGACAAACTGAGTGTAATTTTAAAAACTCATACTGTAGGGTAGATTGAAGAAATGTAACATAGGGATAACTCTGTCTGCTGTCTTGTCCTTACAGGAAAATGTTTTTCTTCAAAAGGGATCTTTTTTCTTTGTCATAGAAATCTGAAATGTGCCACTTTATCCTCCATGTAAACTCTTGAGTGGAATGATCTTGTAGATAATTAAATTAACTCGATAGTTACTAACGAGTTGATACTTGGCAAGAAGAAATGATAAAAGTAAAGAAGGTTTTAACAGGCTCACACAGGCTGAATGATGTATTGGGTCCCTGTGCTCAATTTGCAATTAAATTAAGTGCAAGAAATTCTTTGCTGGGAATGTAATTAGTTGGATTTAACCACTTCAGGACCAGGTGATTTTTCCTGTTAAGCCAAATTCCACTAAAAAATTCTCATAAAATCATTATTGTAATATAAATACACTGGAATTCATAGTCTGTAATCATTAAAAATTCCTAAAGTTCCAAATTTAGATCACATCAATGTGATCATACGCCTCAGAATAGATAAAGCACAGTTTCACATACGATACCGTGCTCTGTGTTGTAATCACATATATGTGCTCATGGTCTTGAACAGGTTAAGACTGGATTTGAATTGCTCATGTTTCATTGCTTTTTAGTTACCGTATTTTCCTGTATATAATCCGCGGATTATGTGTTAAAAAGTTTCAAATTTCACTGTGCCTACTATACGCCGCTGCGGATTATCTGAGAAAAAACATTCTCCATCAAAAAAGCTAACAGTAAAGTTTTGAAAGAAATGCCGTTTATGTTTTATAAAAGAAATAATAGATGGCACTTTCGTGATTCGGCTGATGTATTTCAGATATAACTAGTTTTTGTCCAATTACATTCAAAAACAAATTAGGTTCCTTGGAAGGTAAAAAGTTACTAGTCGCTGGCGCCATTTCCAATTTTCTCTTCACTAGAGCTATTATGTCCTTTGAAAGTTTTCACCATGTTGAAGCGAAAGTATGTAAGTTACACTGCAGACTTCAGTTTAAAAGCTCTAGGGAAGGCTACCGAAATCGGGAACCTGCAAGGTTTTTCAACATTGACGAATCGAATATTCGTTTGTGGAGAAAAAACCAAGACCAACTTCGAAAATTGTGATCGACATAAAAGAGCCGATTGTCATGGAAAACCTCACTGGCCAGGATTAGAGGAAGAAATAAATAAATGGATTTTAAAAGAAAGAGACAATGGGAAAGCAGTCTCGATCTTAATTTTTTTTTACTGTTATCTTGCTAAATTTAAAAAAAAAGAAAAAAAAAAGATTTTTTCCAGTTTTTTTGTTTAAGAACTCAAAACATAGATGGAAGTAGCAAAGAATTTTTTTGTTTTATTGAGATTATCGCGTAAAAAATATTATCATACATATTTATATAAAAAGATGTTTCTTAATAAATTTTGTTTTCTGTACAATTTCTTACTTCTATTTTTAACTATTGTGCAGGGGTGGGCAGACTGGTACGGTCTACTTCTAATTTTATCAAATTTTTGCGGTCCACCTAGTGGCATCGATATGGTGAACTTAAAAGTCTCAACAATATTTATATTATAACAATAATAAATACAGAATATGTACTTGCATAACTACAATAAAAACAAACTTTCTCTTTTAAACCGATGTTTTAAGCAAAACGCAAGATACAAACATAATAATTATACCTACAAATTTAATAATATCAAATGATGCATTTATTATCAAACAATTTTAAATACATTAAAAATAAATCAATTTAATTTAAAGTTAGTTCTCGTAGTTATAGTCTCAGTAGAAGACTTAGGCTGTATACTATCCGCCCCAATTTTGAATCCCTTGGGTGATGTTTCAGTAGTCAATCCTGTGTTATCACGGGAAGAGTTGATTAATGTTTATTTTAGTCCATGTGTGGGGAAAAACCCATTTCTGTGGCTGGCACTGTGGCGATCATATTTTCCCCCTATAGTCTCAGGGAATGTGTTAAACGTCATCATGTGCTCCAATAGTGGTACATGTGTCATCTACACTAAGGGGTTTTCAACCTTTCAAGCATGAGGGCCAAATTAATACATTTAGAATAATAAGTGGACTTCATCAATAAATTATCAGTGATCCGCGGGCCACACACACTACAGCTAAAAAATATTGCAATCAGTAAATTTATGTAAAAAAAGTTTCAAAAAAGTTAAATGGAGGTCGAATTAAAATGTCTTGCAAACCTATGAAAGATAAAAGTCCATCATTTTCCGAAAATTTCTGAGATTTTATGCAGAGCTAGATTTTTTTTATATATAAAATAAGCGAAATTTTTGAAAAAATTCGTCATTTTCAGAAAAATTTATCTCAAATGGATATCAAACACATCAGTGAAAGGTTTTAAACATCAAGAATAAATAAAAGGAGTTTCTTACAACAAAAACTGACAAAGCCATTATTTTTAAAATTGCCTCAAATTCAAATGAGTGGACACTAAAATGCCTTCAGTGGGTCATTCATGGGTCACGGGTTGAAGACCCCCATAGTCTACACATAGTCATATGCATTGTGAATAGCACGTACTCCAGTCTAGCTGGCATCGGTGTTCCACAAATATATATCTTTTAGTATTGGAATCTTAGGTGTTATGTGAAGGTGGTTACCCCAAAATGTCTTGGCGGTCCACCGGTTGATCGTGATTGACTTTATGCCCATCCCGGATATTGTGTATTTTTTATCTTATGTGACACTCATTATCGGCAGTTTATATTTTGGATTATTCTCCATAAAAACTACCATGGATTATACGGCGCTGCGGATCATACAATTTTTTTTTACTCGAAAAAGGGCTTTGTGGATAATACGCCGCTGTGGATTATATACAGGGAAAATACAGTAGTTTACTAGTTATGTTTGAATTGTTAGCTAATGTATGCTATAAATTTTTTACTAAATTCTCTGATACATGTTTTATCTTTATCTATTAATGTGCCTTTAGTTCAGTTTGTGAAATTTGTGGAAGATAATTTGACACTGTATTAAAATATCAAATTTGTTGCCAAGTAGATGATACAAGTTATTGATTTTTTAATGATATATTAAATTTACTTTTTTGAACATCCAGTAGATGAACAATGTATTGCATATCTATGTTCATTATATACATTTTAAAAATATTAGTCTTAAAAAGTTATTTAATAATTTCTTATGTATTCTAATGAGAATTAATCATCATGTTTTATCAGAGGATTGATCTATTTTGCTAATGCATGATTTTGCAGACGCATGCAGCAAAGATTTGGTGCAGCATAAATCTCGGAATAAATCATCCTTCACATTATAGTTGACTCACTGAGACAGTGACTTCTGATTGGAACTGGAATGATGACTGTTTATATGATATAACTGGAAGAAGAATCTCTCTTCAGTGTATCATTTCATGTGTAGAATAGTTTATTCAGAATTGTGATCTTTGCTGATTTTATTCACATATGTAATGCTTTCAAACATCTAGTGCTTGATTACTTATGTTCTCATCATTGAAGTTAAAAAAAAAAAAAATTATAAAGATTTTACATATCCTTGTGCTTGACACTTAACATTTGTTTAATGTGAATGTGATATGCTAATGTAATGAAACAAGCTGATTTGTCATGAACTTTAATTTACCCTTGTATGCTTGTATTTCATTTTTGGAAAAAAAAATGATTGGCTTGAATATGAAAAAAGTAACATGCATTAGTGAAGTATAAAGTCTTCAAAAATGTATTTTATTCCTATAAAATTGTATAATTATAATTATATTTATTTTCTTGGATTTACAGTGGGAAAATTTAATTTGCTCTTGTATTGCAAAACTATATTCTGCATTTTTTATGTGCAAAATAAGAAGTAATTATAATCTTCAAGTTTACCCTTCTATTTTTTTATTTTATATTTTTCATGTTTATAACTATTTGTTACTAAAATGAATGGATCCTTTCAAAGGGAAAAGTTCTGAGCTGAACTGCTGATATTTCTTATCCAATCATTCCAGTATCTTTGATTTAAGTTTGATATTTTCCTTCTTTAGTGTTAAATGAGAAAGTAAATGTAATTCTTGCAAAAGATGCTGTGTTTTAAATATTGTTTTTCCCGTACAAGGTAAGTCAGGAAATTACTTTTTGAAGTTGAATAAAAATTTTATTAGTTTTTTTTATGTAGAGTAGAATGAGACTAGAACCCAGATAAAGGTTATGTGTATATGTTTGAATATGGAAGACCTTCAGAAAAACTAATTGTGTTGACACATGTTTCATTAATATTCTTTCTTGAAGCATTTGGTAAGTAGCTAAAATTCTGTCTAACAACTAGACTGAAGTATTCATTTTTCTCATTAGCAAGTTTTTGAAATGAAACTAATAAAGTTTTTATGCTTATTAATTTCCGAAAAACTTCTTGAAGGAAAAATTGTAGGAAACAAAGACATATTGTAGAGCAGAGCTCTGTGTGTGTGTGTGTATGGAGAAGTAACCTTCTTTAGTGGGGAAATAAAAGAAACTCACTGTTTGTGTAGTTAGAAATTTATGTAAAATGCATTAATTATTTGTTTTGGTTCTTTTTAATTAAAGAGGTTCAAATATTCGTTTTCCTGAGGGTGTTGTCAAACCTCTCTTGGGGTGTGGATTGCACACCATTGCTCCAAATGTATCAAACTATCATACTGTCCTGGATCGATTATGGTTCTGTTGTATGTGAATCTGTGCATTCAACTTTCCTTTGAGAACATTTGATCCTGTGTGCTACACTGCGTCGAGAATCTACTCTAGTGTTTCATATAGCACCAAAGCTGAATCTATATAGATTGCCATTATTTACTTTTGAACCTTTTGCAAAACTGGTTGTCACTTATTATTTTAAGATCCTATTTGTGCCTTCACATCCTTTAAAGCATCATACATCTGAACCCCAGAATAAAATAAAATTAAAAAAACTTAACAAAAAAAGCCAAACATGCAATGCACATCCATTAAATATTCTACATTGTTTTAAGAGGATAAAATATATCATCTTAGAGCTCAAACTGCCATGCTTGGATTGACAAAGGGATATTTTTCAATTTTCACCTTAGAGGAACCTTCCTATTTTAAGTATCTGAACCCTTTTGTTCCGTACTGCAAGTCCTCCATTTGCACCAATCGTTTTTCGACGAATTTTCTTTTTCCATTGTAGTCAGTACAGAGATCTCATTATAGATTTATATATTTGGTTCATAAGGAATAGAAAATATATTGGTCGTGGAATCATTTTTGATGATAAAACACATAGTTATTGATTGGACACTTCCTGCAGTATTACTGCTAAATCTATTGCCTTTTGCCGTGATATTTCATCAATAAACTCTCAACAACAATATTACATCTATACTGACAGCATGAGTATTTTGGGAGCTTTGAGGATATCGAGCCACATAGGTATTTTAGGAAATGAATGAGCTTCACTGTAGGTGGTTGTCAGGCTTTTGGATTTCAAAGAGAATAATTTAAAAATCTTTACACTGACATGGAAAAAATCTTGGGATTTTCAGAATGAGAAGGAACTTCACTCAGTAAAGCCTGTTATTGATGTTTAGCCTACTTTCCCTATGCAAAGAGCAGATGTCAAATTGACTTGCCTTTCCATTGAATGCACTCATCTGACACCTCCCTTGACTGTTTGATGAGAAGACTCCTGAGTGTCCCTCTTGCCATTTTGTTTAAAGTGTAATTTACTGACTAGTGCTTCATGATCATTGTGTGACATTTTTTCATTCATCTGTTTTAATATTATCTGACCTGGAGAAGGCACATCACCACCAAAATCTGTTTGCTTTTTTCCCCCTCTAAGATTGGATTCTTGTATTTTAATCTGTACTATTTACAATGTTTTTGCTATCTTAAAATCTTATTTGTAATATTTTTAAAGTTGTATAAGTATATTTTTTAATTTTAAGCAATTATAGTTTTCCTGATAGTAGTGCAAAGAAAAGAATTGTATTTTGGAAGCACGAATATATACATTTGGTATACATGGGTTAAGTGCGATGGATATGCATGCCGATGGTACTTAAAGGGTTAATAAGCATGTATTCTAGTCTTTCAGATGTAGTTAGAGAATAGAACGCGAAATAGTTTAACAAAATGCTTCACCAAATAAATTTTTTTTTTAAAACAAATACTTATTTTGCATACAAAAGTTATTTTAAAAATTGAGTTAAATTTTTTGTTTTTTTGCAGATATTTTGAAAATTAATGTATCTGGAAACTTGCATGGAATTTCAAAATATTCTGAAATATATTTATTTTTCCAATTATATATTTTGGTAACTAAAAAATATGAAGAAAACGTTTTTCTTTGAAACACTGATCTGATAGTTTAAAATAATCTTCCATAGGAGTAATATAAAATGCAAAATTTAATTTTTAAGTTATACCCCCAAATCAGATGCGAAATAGACTGAAGAATGGACACTGTTGGAATAATGCTTTTGTTACTATTTTTGTTGAAGGGGTTGGTCAAATTTTAGAGGAGTATAATTTTCTTTTTTGCTTTTTTAGTTAAAATTTTTCAAGGATTTTATTCAAATATTAAAGAAGTATAATTAAAGCATTTAACTGAAACATACTACAGGTGCTTTTTACTTTAGAAGCATCTTTTATTTCATTTTAAAAAACTTTCTTGAAATTTGCCATCTGCTAGGTACTTTTGATACTTTCAACCACAGATGTGGAAATTCTTTTGCATGTACTTTGATTTTATTTCAAATGGTTTAGTTGTAGATATGTACCTTAAATTTTTTAAAAATTTAGTAGTGATGAAATAAAGAGTATTTGATGTTGTAATTTTTTGAACAGTTTTGTGATTTAAAACTTGCATGCTTTTAACTGTACCAATTAAAATATAGGGGAACCTTACATAGTTATAATTATATATATTTTCCTTTTCATTTATTTTCTCCCTCTCTTTTGTATTCTGTTTTTGTTGCTTATTTAAAAATTCATTTTTAAATTTCATATTTGCTATGTAGTACCCTTTATATATTGCATAATTTTTACATCTGCTCTTTTAAATTGAGATAAATTTGTTAAAATGAGTGATTTCGTACCAAAATAATTTTTATAAGGAACTTTTAACTCCTTTGTTTTGTGAACGTTAAACCGTATCTCAACACTGAAATATTTGTTTTTAAAGTTTCATCTAAAATTTCGACTGGTATAGTTAATATTGTTCTAAACTAATAATATTATATGAAATATATTTTTAGAATTTTTTAAAAATAGATTAGAGAAGATTATTTTGACAAAATGCATATAATTTGTTCCATTCATAAGTTCCCACATTGGAATTTTTAAAAATATAATGGAAAAAATATTTTAAAGAAAATAATACTGTCACTCATTGTAATTCACTCATCTTCAATGCTTCATTTAAAATTGCTTTTTGTTTTATATACAGTGATGGCAAAAAGTCCTGAACACTCTCAGTTTTAACCTAATTTTTGTTATGAAATTGTATTTTAACTATTGATATTCTTTATAATGTATTTTTTATTGCTAATTGCAAATTTGTTATTAGTTTTTTTGATGCTGTAAGTATTTTGTTGTTGTTGTTGTACAGCTGCATGAACAAAAGAATGTGTAGTAAGTACAGAAAAACGCAATTTAGACTAACATAAGTCATATAATTACATGAAAGTTTACAAGTACGGTACTTTTAACATTTTGAAAATTTCTTCTCTTTACTCAACAACCCTGGGTGGGCCAAGGCCTTCTCAAGAGCCCTCTTCCATTCCGATTTCCACTTAGAAGCAGTTCTCCTATTAGTGACTCTTAAAACTTTAAAATTGTCCTCCTCATAATCAGTCCATCTCAATTTGGGCCTACCCCTAGTTCTATTTTCAGTAGGTTTGTAATTCAAACTTCTGAATGTCAAGGATGAGGGATCAATACAACAGATGTGGCCTGCAAATCTCAAACAACCAATCTTGATGGATTTAGTGACATCTGCTTCCTTAAATAGCTTATATAACTCAAAATTATGTGGTGTTCTTCATAATCCATTCTCATTCACAGCACCAAAGACATATCTAAGAACTTTTCTCTCAAAGATGGCTCTCTGTTCAGTCTGTGATTTAGTTCAATGTTTCAGATCCATAGGTAAGTACGGATCTGATGATTGCTCAATGTAACATAATTTTTGTATGTAAAATTTGATTTTAAGAAAGCTGTTGGACCATGATGACAGCGTTTGGCCGTTATAATATGTTTTTTAATTTCAGCACCAATGCCATTTAGAATGTTAATGTTTGAGCCCAAATAGGCAAAATTATCAATTACTTCAAACTTATAATTTTCAGTCTGCAGGTATTTATAACCTACTGGAGTTTTTGTAATTGGCATGTATTTAATTTTGTTTTCATTAATAATTAAATGCAACTTTTCAGCTAACTTAAGGGCTAGATATACCTCTGACAAAGCATTTTTAGTATGAGCTGTGATTATTATATCATTGGCATAAGCAAGGATTTGTTCAGCTGGGTTAACACTTGGGTACAAGTGTTAACCCGAAGTTTGTAAATTGCTCATTTTAATGCTAAATTAAAAAAAGACAAGCAAGAGCATCATCTGTCTCACACCATCTCTGACTTTGAAAAACTCTGTGAGGCAACCAAAAAGCTTTACACAAGAAACAATGCAGATTAAAGTTGCCTTAATAAGCATTCAAAGTTATTTTGGAATGCCCAATTCAACAAGAGCTACAACTAGAGAGTCACAATCAACATTATCGTGTGCTGTCTTGAAATCAATAAAAAGGCAATGTTATTCAATACCAAACTCTAGATTTTTCAAGAATTTGTCATATATTGAAAATCTGCTCACAAGAAAATTTCCTCTTTCCAAATCCACGTCCACATGATGTATTGTTCAACAATATCATCAGCCAAAAGTGACAATCTTTTAAAAAGGGTGATCAATCGAGAATACTTTATAAATTCTGTGTTAAAGACAAAAACCTTGATAATTGCAACTGTAGGTGGGATCACCTTTTTTATGAATTAAGACATGAAATGCCACAAGTCCAATTTGAGGGGCAACTTTTCTTCATTCCAAATTGCCAAAACAATATCATGTTTACATTTTGTTGTTAAAGATCCTCTAAATTTAAGTTCAGCTGGAGTATAATTAGGACCACACAGCGGCTTTATTTAATTTTAGGATCTTAAGTGCTTATTCAACCTCTTCGAAGGTGGGTGGCAACTCCTGGATGTTCATCAGACTTTGCTGGGTTTCGTGAAAGCAACAGATAGGATGGTTAGTATTAAGGAAGTCAGTATAAAATGTTCAATTCATCTCTTAGAAATGTAACTGGGATCACTAAGAACTTCACCAGGGATATCTCTACAGTATGTAACTATTATTAATTAGTTAATAGAAAGCTCGATTTTCATTGCTTTCTTTTAGATGGTCAGCATCCTAAAGTAATTTCTTGTGAAATAGTTGTTTTTTCTTTTTATGGATTATTTTCTTATTTCTTCATAAAGTCTTTTAGTTCTCCACTGATCTCCTAGGATGTATTTCAAGATGTGCTTCATTTTTTTATTCATTTACAGATGTGCATTTCTCATCAAAACAATCTTTCTTAAATGTCTTGTCTTATCAGGTCCCAAAACTTAAACAACAGTAAGTAAAATGCTTTCCTTCAAAAGAAACGATTTCTCTTCCACATTAATAACCATTTCAAAATCTGTAACTCCAATTTTATTACTCAGATTTTCTTCGAAGCTTTTTTGAATGTTCACTAATTTTAACCTGGAACAGTTAAGTTAGCTGTCATTTTTTCTTGTGTTTTTAAAGTTACGATATTTTTGCATGCAATCTCTCTGTGTGGCAATAACCAGATAATGGTCAGAATCAGTATTGGCACCCTGATAGGCTCTAACATTCAAAAGGTAAGAGAAGTGTCTTGCATCAATCAGAACATGGTCTATTTGGTTAAAGATAGTGTTATCAGGGAATCTCCAAGTTCTCTTGTGGATATCTTTATGTGGGGACATAGTGCTTCCCACTACCATATTGTGTTCAGCTGTAAAATCTATAAGCCTGGTACCATTGTTACTTATTACAGAATGTTGACTATGATTTCCTATCACAGGTCTATATTAATCTTCTTTTCTAATCTTCGAATTAAAATCACCCATGTACCAGTTTAATGTCATTCCAAGGGCATGTATTGTAAAGGGTGTCTAAATCACTATAAAAAAAATATCATTTTCTTGGTCTTTCTCCTCTGTTGGTGCGTGGGTACAAGTTATTCTATGTTTTGAAAATGATATGGTTGTTAAATGTTAGAACATCAATATTTTATGGGCTAACCACATACTTTAATTAGGACTGCATCTTTTTGGCATGGAATGCACAGATTTCATGAGAAGTTTTTTTGTAACATCATGGTTGTGAAAAAATATTAAAGCTTCAATTGACACTCGTTTGTTTGAATGTTCCATGCATTATAATGTGAACATTAGTACCATAGATTCACTATCTGATTAAGATCCAGACTGTCCTGGCCAGTTCATCCCCTTCACAGTATTTATTGTCTTGAATAATTTCTGTCTTACTTTTGCATGGAGACATGAAGCATTACCAAACTCTAAAATCCATGATTGATCTTCAAAAAAGTCTCTTGCTATTGGTAACAGTTAATTTTGTAGTATTTCAATGTAATCCTTGACTTGATGATCTGGTCTTCTAACACCCAAGAAGACATGTAACCCTATATCACTTTCTTTATATTCTTTAGTGCAGTCTTCAGACACTGTGGGTTGAATTCCTCATGAGTGGATTGTTTTACAAAGGTATATACTAATTTGGTTACCAGAAATACAAAATGAATTTTCATACCTAAGTATTATCTATTCCCAGTCTAATAGTCCCAAATGAATTATTTCTTCTCCATGTGCCAATCGCCTCATTTTAAAAATGGGCCAGTAATAGTTTTGATTCTCATAATCCAATTTCCAACCGTCTTACTCTCGTAGTTTTTGGGCACACAATCGCATTCAATGTCATAATCCATTGTTTCAAAATCTGTGGTAAAATAAGCTTTTTATTTGAAAGTGAAATTGTGTGTAATAACCCTTTCTTCATGTAAAGTTATTTTTCTTAATTGTCCAGATCTTTTCCTGTCCACAGTAGAATTTGTTTCAGAACAGTAGAAACACCACAAGACAGAACTAGCAAAACAACACAGTACTTAAGTAGCAATTAGGCACAGAAAATAACCTTCTTTCTTCAAAAGTATTATTTTGTGTCTTTGATTTTCAGGCAGAAAAGAAAATTCTCCTATAATTCAAATATTTTTCGCACGCATTTCAAACTGCAGCACATAACTGCTTTCGACGCACTAAGACAGGCTGCACATTCTACTTTCAATCCTTCATCACTTCTACTCTCTGATTTGTTGGAATAACAGATTATTTTATTGGTTGAAAAAAAAAAAATCGCTCATTATTTCAGTGATCTAGTGCTTGTCTTATGGTTTTTCAAAATATCAATAAAACTACTTTACTTTGCAAAACTCTACAAACAGCTTTGAAATCATTATGATAAATTACATTAAAATCATTAACAATAATTCAGCTATAACAATAATTTCATAATGAAAAATTAAGTGAAACATAAATGTTATATATAGGCAAAAAATTAAGTGTTCAGGACTTTTTACCAAATTATACATGCTTTGTATTTAACATGTTATTTTTGAGAGATTATTATCATTTGTGGTTTTTCATCTTGATGATATCTCTCATTTAAGATCAAAAGAAATAGTCTGCTATAGAACAGTAAAAATTTATATAAGAACCTATATTTTATTGATTCTTAGATGTAATAAGAGAAAAATTGGAACTTTTTCTCTCACGTTTCAGTGCTGACATCAAGTAGTGGTTAAATCCATTTTAAAATTTAGAACTATAAATTTTTTACTTAATTCAAAATTTTTCTTCAACACATTTTTATTATATTTAAAACATCTTTGATAGAACCACTGATGAACTATTTCAAGATAATTGTTGCAATGATTAATACCTAAAAAGATGTTATTTAAATTTATTCAAGTATTTAAAAAAAAATTCTGATTATTTTTTTTTTCTAAGGGGAGGGGGGACTCTTGAATTGACTTAACAACGGTAATCTTACTGGAATTATAGTCTGAAGTGAATTCTATAAGGAACTATTCGATTCCCTGCTTTTTCGATTAATCCAAATTTTATAGTATTTTTTTTTAATTCTATGTATTGTAAACAGTATTTAGCCGTTTATTAAAATAAATATACTTTTAAAATCATAGTAAAATATTCAGTCACAATGATTTTAGTTTTATCATATTTAAAATGCGAGTCATCCATATAAGAGACGTTTATTAATGGTTTATTTTGAAACAATAATCTGAAGAGTTAGTCACAAACACATGAACCTTTTATGTGGCACAGAAAAACATTGCTTGCATCATCATATGAAAATAATTATCTGCTATTGTGTATCTGCTTTTTCATGTTTTTTTTTAATTATTATTATTGAAGGGTGTTTAATTTTGTAATTGTGTATTTTCTAGCATATTTAGAGATTTAGTTGTGAAAATAAGGTAGTTGCTAGACAAGTATTTTAAAAGTTTGACTTTTAACATATATATTATTGGTATCTTTTAACTTATAAATAAAAGGAATGAATGAAGTAAGCCCAATAATGTGTTATGTTGTATCAGAAGTGCACACAGGAATTTTTCAAGGGGGGGTCTGGGGTCGAAAGTTCACCATTCTTGTATCATGCTCCTTTTGCTTTTGTTGATTTTCGGGAACAAAACACAGTAAAAAACTAATTATTGAATAAATAATTAGCATTAATTAATAAAATTAATCATTAAAAACAAATAATTAAATTTTACGTACTATATACTTAGAATTATAATCAATTGGGAAAAAAAAATCAAGGACTTTGGGGGGGGTCCAGACCTCCCCCTTGTGTGCGCCACTGTGTTGTATGCTTTCTTGAATTCCAAGATAGCTGTACTATATTTTTATAGATATTTAATGATTTTCATCATTTAGTTCATCATCCAATTATATTTCTGTGTGATTATGAACACAGAGCATTATGGGTGTCTTACATTAATTTATAAATTTAGTTTGTAGGGTAATCACAAAATCTTTTAATGTATTTTTTAAATAGTTAATGGTGATTAAGCAAAAGTTTTATTTCTCTTGAACTGTGTAAAATATTTCTTTAATTTTGCTTATATTTTGGGCAATTCATATTTTTTTATAACAATCCATGTTTATTAACATTGCTAAAATATTTTTCTTTATAAAATTAATACATACATATATATATATATACAGTCGAACCTCCATTTAATGAACCTCTAACTTTTTCCTAGAACCAAGAACATTTTACTATTTTCTTTGTAAAATAACCTCCAAATAGCAAAGTGCATTTTCTATTTAACAAACGTTTTCTCTTGTGATTTGATTTTTTTCTCCCTATTTTTAAGATATTTCTGGATATTTTTTGAATGCACTCATTTAGTTCATTTTATGGTAATCGAATATCCTTAAACTGGTTTTACCATGAGCTTAACTCACCTAGAACAATGAAATTGCTGTAATTTTTCAAACAAAAAAACTCAAACAAAATAACCTATTTTTTTCAGTAATCAAATTTAAGGACGTGTCAAATTTAAGGAAATTCATTAATTTTAGCATAAAATTACTTTTTAGAGTCTAAAATACAGTTTACTCCTTGACAATGTTTTTTTCCTTGTTTTCTTTGCTGATTTCTTTTTGATGGGCAAAATACATAAAATGAGTGGATATTAATTTTTTAAAAAAGTGAGAATATTTATTTTTTTAAAATAATATATAGTGTCTATGAATTTGAAAATTTGTTTTATGTGGTTTCTAAACTATATTAAAGAGTTAATCTCTATTTAATGAATTTTCCACTTAACAGACTTTTTTCAGGATTTAGCGACTTCATTAAATAGAGGTCCCTCTTGTGTTAGTTTTCTTACTGAATAATTTAAGTATAGTTCTATTTATTAGCTTAAACCTTAATTTGCAACTAAAGTATTCATATTTTGATTATATTTGTGGCATTTACTCTAATATAAAAAGATTCTAATATATTAGTTTTGAATGATTGAGAATCAAATTTTCTTTATATTCTAGAATTAATTAAAAATTAGCTTCATCAATCTTCATAATACATCTAGGAAAGCTAAAAATTGTATTTTAATTTTCTCAAAGAAATACTAGATACTCCAAGATGATCATTCAAATATTGGTGCAAAGTCAAACAAGTGATATGAATCTAACGTTTTGCATAATTTTAAAAGCGTTAAATATTGTATGTTATTTTAAATGTAATATCGAAGCATTTGAAATAATTCTATTACTATAATTTACAAACATGTAATTGTTTGATTATATTATGTGTTTACTTTTGTTATCAAATTCCCAAATGCATTTTCAAGATTTTTGACTTTTCGCACTTCATCTTGTATAAGAAACATTTTTTCCTGTTGTGAGTACTAATTTTTTTTTTTTTTTTTTCATATTGGATTTTAAGTTATTTTCTAAAAATTAATGCTAATACTTAAATGTGTAAAATTTAAGGTTTATGAACTAATGTCAAAAATATTTATTTTATATGCGAAAAAAAAATGAGATAATTGCATGTTGCTACTACTCAACTTTTAACAAAGGTTAAATTGAAATTCAACTTACTAAGGAAAACAAAACTCAAATTTATCATTCACCCAATAAATGGCTTAGACTTTCTTAGTAATAATACTAAATATGAAAGTGGATTTTCTTTCCCTTTGTGTGCACGATTTTGATGCTCTAGAAAAACTCGTGTTCATGGTCAAAATCTGAAATAAAATACTAAAGTTTTTTGTTTTAGAGCACTTATAGTTATTTTACCTAGCTGTGCCATAAGTTCTATTACAATTATAAAGGAGTTAAGCTGTAAGAAAATTTAAAACTGAATCCTTTTTTAAAGTTTTAATTTAGCATTAAATTTAACATTATGTACCTTTTATTTAAATTGATCACCTTTTAACTTCCCACAGGCTTTAAATCTCTTTGGCCACTCATCTATCAAAGCATGTGCTGCTTCTGTGGCAATTTCCGTTGTTTGCTCTTCTTCAAAAACGCCAATGACTGTTCAAATTAGGATTTTGTTTTTGGCACACCTTTGCCTCCAATATTGAATAAAATTTATTCAAGTGGATTTAAATCTAGTCTGTTGGAAGGCTAATCCTTGTGCTCTGAGAAATCTTGAATATTCAAACACCTCTGGGTCGTCTTCGCCTTATAAGCAGCAGCAGAGTCCTCTTAAAAAGTTCAGTCATTTCAATTAAACAGATTTATATTCAGAGGCATCACTATTGGTTCCAAAATAATGTCTCAATGACCTTTCCTGTGGTTTTCTCTCCTTTCTTACAAAAATGAATCTCTGAGATGCCTTTATAACCACACCAAACCATTAATGCAGCTGGATGATGAGCTCTCTCCTTTTCTCTCTAGCCTTGTATACACAGTTCCTTGTGTATACATGGTCATTCTGATGGTTGAAAAATTTTTTATCATCAAAAAATTTCTTGTCAGTAAGCAGAATTCATCTGTGGCTATTATGAGCATACTGCTGTAACGGTTTTTAAGGTACCTCTAGCACTTTAATTTTTTTTTGTAAGAAAATAGCCTGTTATTTTTTAGTAATCTCTTAGACTAAGGTTTTCATTTATTATGTGACATGTTGTTCTGTTTAACAAGAAGAATCCTTTAACAAGGATCTCTTTGAATTCCCTTCCTGACTGATTTGACTAGAGCTGTTCTCACCAAGCATGAATGACCACTTCTAGAATGGTCTGAAATGCTGTTGTGCTCATGGAAAATCTCTCAATAGTTTGATAAATGAATAACCTTTTGATATTAAAGTATTTTTTAAGAGCCTTACAAATCTCCAACAAGCTCCTCTTTTTTTTTCTGTTGCAGAGAAATATCTGGTGTACCCTTCTGTCCAAAGTGTTAAAGCTGTGACCGATTTAAAACAACATGCATTAAAGACTACAATTCCTTTGAAAAATATTGCAGATGATCCCCAATGACAGAATTTAAAATCATATGCTGCGTTTGAGTCACAGCAGGTGATCTCAAAATTTTGTATCAACTTAAGGCACAACTAGTTATTTTTGGTCATTCTGCAAGGTCTTTATTTTTTTTAAATGTTTTGTGAGTACATATTTGCAACGGTTATTTATGTTGCAAGGGATGCAATTTATGACCTATTAATTCTGGTTCACTTTTGCACATCATATGAGGACCCTCCCCAGTTGATAGTTTTTGCAAAGTTACCACACCTCTCATTTTACATATTTATATTTAAACCATTGGTTGTGTAATCTTCATTTTACTCTTTTTTGTGTTATTGGGTAAATTCAACTGCTTTGAGGCTACTTTGTAATATTAAACTAAAAATACTTTATTCACAGATTTTTTTGTAGGTTTAGTACGTATTAGTGTGGAAAGTAAAATTTGACTGACACTGCACAGTTTTGAATTCATAGAAACTATGAAATTTGTTGTCCACATAAAATTAAGTAATATACTGTTAGTTTTGCCTCTTTCTTGTGTCAGTAATAGGAAACGTGTGATAATTTACAAATAAATAACAAACAAAAATAAAGATAATGGTTAATGTTTTTAGGTAAATAAAAAAATGTAAATTCCGTTTTTACATCACACACTTTTTGGGGAAATAATTATACTCTGTGTGATTATCATTAACATCACTGCATGCTATGTAATAGTTTGTTGTATTAGTAATCTTATTTTCTAAAAGCAATCTAAAGTTGTGTGAATTTAAGCAAAAACATTCTACGTATTGTCTATTGGGTTTGATTCCATTAAAATAGGCTATCCATTTCTCACTGAATTTATACTGAAAATATTTTTTTGGACAGGTATAATGCTGAAGAATATAAGCTGCATTTTTGGTTTATTCTTTAAATAAATATATTTATTCAGGGAAACTTTTTTTAAAAAAATTTTCTGTTGTGACAATGCAAATGTTGAATATGTTGTAAAAATTTATGAGCTTTATATTACCTTTTTCACATCTTGTCATTCAAGAGATTTTTTTTTTTTTTTTAAAAAAAAATACTTGCCACAATATTATATCATGGAACATGCTCCTCCAATTGTAGATGGACTCCACAATTTAGCTTCAATTAATAATGCAAATATACGAGGTCCTGCTTTGGATAGCTCATATTACAATTTTAAATCTACAGTAATTTTTTGCCATTGATATTATGTGCAGCATTTTAAATTGCAGTCATGAACTTGAATTTTTAGATGAATAATTAATTAATTTGTAAGATTTTGATGTTTTTGTGAAATTTTTTAGGCTGTCAAAGGTGATAAGTCAGTTTTCATAGTGTGTAACAATATACTTAAAAAAATACAAAAAGCAAAGCAAAATCTTAAGACTTTTCTTGAAAAGATTTTTAGTATAATTTTCTTTTTATGTTTGGGAGTCAAGAATTTTGTAGACTTATTCCTTGTTATATGGACTTTTAAGAGATCTTTTACTATGCTTCTCTAAACTTTTAAAATTGTCCCATTCTCTTCATATATCTTCATTTTACCCCTCCCCTCGTTCCATGAAATATTAAGATGTTAAGACTACAAAATTCATCTTTAAAGCCCTTTGCAGCTTTAAAACAAATTTAACTAGAATTATAATTCTTTTTGTACCTATGCTTACCTTTAATCTGCAGAGCACATGGGGTTTCTAATCAATCTTAAGGATATAATGATCCTATACATGACTACTAAATGTTGGTAGAAATTCTTCATTTTGGATGTTCGAGTAATGCATATAAAATTACTCTTCTGTACTTGCCTGTTTAATAATCTTAGCCCTGCTATCAGATAAGGATAGACTTTAAATTGTTTGCCTAATATTTATGTTAGAAAAATTTTGGATTTTCCCAATTTTAAGACATTTTAAAATTGTGAATCAAGAATACATTGAGTATGCTGCGTGTGGACCAATATTTTAAAATTATTTTTAAAACATAATCTAAAGAGTTGTAAACACATTTGTATTTTTGTATGCTTTTAAAATTTAAAATGGGTATTAGCAAAAAATTGTTAAATTATTCTTTTTGTGATTTCTCTACTTGCTTTTTATTTAATTTTAAATAATTCTATTATAACAATTTGAAATAATTTCTTGATCGTGTAAATAAACAAAAATTCTTCACATTATGACGTACGTTTTGTGTTTGAGAAAAATATCCCTTGTGTTTTGGATCATTCTAAAGGTTTCTAGAATTTAAAATTGGGCTTAAGTTCTTTTTTGAAGATAACTTAATTCACTTTAATTACAAATAAAAAAAAAAATTTTTTTTTTGCAAAACATTTTACCTTTTTTTTTCAAAGGAGGAATTCAAGAAATTATATATTCTCTATTTTGAAAGGTGATACATAGTGTTTAAAAAAATATTTTGAGATTACAGAAATATATGTTAAAATAAGTATATGGAATCTCATCAAAATTTTTCAAAATTGGAAATTCTCTTACAAATTGATGTCTGTTTTTAGATTAGAGCCAAAATCTTTCTCCTTGTATCTCAGTTTTTGTTAACTTTTATTATTAACTTCTGTATGCACTTACCTTTTGAATCTTAATTGAGAAATTTTATTACTAATTAAAAGATAAATGTGCTCATTTACCTTCTGAAATTTATTTGCCTATCTGCTAAAACAAAACTGGTGTGCTGATTGCGATTATTGTAACAAAAGTGATTAATTTGAAAAACACACAAGTAATATATAAAAAAAATTTATGTCAATTCCTACTTTGAATAGATGAATAGAAAGTGTTTTATTAACAATTGAAAATTTGAACTATATATATATATTGTTGTATTGTTTTATTTAGATCAGTAATCTTTAAATATTTTACTATAGATTATTTTTCTCACCATGGTAACTGAGTATTCATAGTTGCAAACTTCATGGTTAGCCTGGTTGCAGTCTAGTCATTCCTGCTGCTAGGGGGATCCATTTTAAATGTGCCAAGATTCTAAGATGTCACATTTGAGTGGTGTGTAAATTTGGAGAGAAGGATGCTATTTTTTCATCTTTTGACTTAACCATGTTTGAAAATTATAAGGTCCATAATCAATAGCCCTCGTTTTGTTCAGAAATGCATATCTAATTAACAATCGATCAATTTTGTGTTTATTGTATTTGTTTGGAAAGTATACTTTCGCTTTGTTTTATTCAAAAAGTCCTCATTTCTTGAAATTTGACCATTTTCAAAGATTTCCTTGGTTTTATTCAAATACTATTTATGTCCAATTTAAAGACCATATTGATTTAGATTGGAGTTTTTTTATATGAGGCATTTGTTTTTTCCTTAGCTTGCTTGACAAATTTGAAAGCATGCTGAAAGTTGTGAAAAGCTTTGTGACCTTCAATTAGTTCTAAAATTTATCATGTTGTATCGGCTGTGTTCTTTGTCAAAAAGTATTTTTGACTGAGAATCTAATAAATGGGAATATGATATGTTTACAATAAAAATTAATATATTTATATTAAAAATGAAATGTTGTATATGATATTTTAGATTATGATCTCTTGCATTTTGAAATGATTTCCACTAATACTAAATCAATTTAAACTTTTAAAGCATGTAGAAGAAAATGAGTAACGCTTTATATATGATCATATTTACTTAAAATGAACCTTCTCAGCTTTATAATATATCAAGTCTTTTTCACTCCTATTTGTTTTTTAGTTGCTTTATATCCCTCATTTCTTTTATAGTAGTTATATCCTTCTGAAATATAGCAATACTTCATTTATTTATTTTCTGAATCTGAAGAGCTTTGTTATCACATTATATAAAAATACTATTTGTAAGGGAGTATAATTTTAAAAAAAAGCATATTTGAGTGAGAAATAGTTATACATTTTGAAAGATATTATATTGAGGGCATTTTGAAATAGTATATAGGGATATATATAGATAAGGGAAGGATACAGTTTTTTAGGGGTCAGTTAAATTTCAGTATCAAACCAATTACTTATTTTATTGATATTATGAAAGATATGATAATTTTTTTTATATGAATGTTGTGTCTGTGTGTTTAATGTATTTTAAAATAATTAAATTATTTTATACTTTTCTTTGCAATTGGTGCCTTAAATTTATCCAAGCTATATAAAATAAGGATGATAAATTTAATAATTGAAAAGTGGTAATGAAGTTGGTTACCTTATCCTGTGTGATCATATGTCCAACTCAGTCTACTAGAAATACATTGCTGTGGATATTCTCCAGCCATGTAACCTATACAGTAAAAAAAAAAAAATTAAAAAATGAGTTGAATATTGAAATGAAGTAGTAAGTTAAAATAATTTTTAAAATTAAACTCTTAAAATTTCAGAGAAATGCCTGATAATTTTTAAATGATCATAATTAATGGCATAATTTCATCCATTGTTCATTATTAACTTCGACTTTAATTAACTACACTTTATTTTAATCTCCTTTATTGGTCCTGATTTAAATTCTTTCAATGCTCTATTAGCTTTAAAGTATATAACATTTGAATAATAAATTAATATATATTATAAAATATAGTGTACAATGTGCATGCTGCTAAAACACAGAAAAGAGTCCTGGTACAATCAAGCGAGTTATATATGGTGTGGTAGCCCTTAATCCCGCAAATATGAAAAAGGTTCCCTTTTTTAAATGAATCGACCCCCAAGGGGCTCTGTGAGGATTTAAAGAGCATTATAGATAAATATTCAGGTTTTTGAACGGTTAAAGCTACAGAGACTTAAAATTTTGTAGGCACATTCATTTTACAGAGTAGAGATTTGTTACAAAAGGAGGTTTGTTAAAATTTGTCTCCAAGGGGTGTTGGGAGATCTTAACTCTTTCATGTTTAGTGGTACATAAAACATACCACTTGTTTGAATGGAGTAATATGATTGTTTAAATGTCATTAAATATTTTTTACATGTTCAAAAATCAAATTTCTTAAAATATAATATTTCATATTAGTCAAGTTTTTTAAAAGACTTTTTTGAATTAGTTAAAATGAAATCTAAGGTTTTACAGAAAATTTTTAACGTTTTCCTATAAAATGTTACTCAAGTATAAAAATTGTTTTAACCCTTAAATATGGAAATCAAGAAAACAGTAAAAAAGTGCCTATTTATGGGAGGAATTATGCACAGTCATCATGGGGAAGGGGCGGGGGAAAAAATGGATCACTGATTGAGTAATTCAAATTTTTAAAATTTTCCTAACTGATATTTCTTCTGTGCTTTTTTTAAAGAAGTTTAAATGTTTATTTTGTATACTGTATGAATATCATGTCTCTTGGATTGATAATTTTCTGGATGGAACGAAAATAGTTTTGAAATTGACACTTTTAACTCCTTCATGCTTGGTGGTACAAGCACATATGTTGTACCACCAATTCTTATTCATTTATTGTGTGGTGGTACATAGAACGTGCCACTTGTTTGAGTGCCTCAGAAATTGATGCTATATGGTACTTTCCCTGAATCACTACAGAGGTCAGCTCCTAGCAGTTTCTAAAAGATTCAGAAGCTAATTGTATGCAATGGGTTTATGCAGTAGTTCATTCTTTGATCTGCTGTGAGTCTGTTGAATGTTATTTTTTGAAAGTGAATGTGTTGTGTATTTTTAAGTGTAAATGAAAGTTATTCTTGATATAAATCAGGTAAGTACATATATTACGTAGCTAAATAAGTCAATATTACAGTAATTGATACCTGACTTGTGCATTGCTCGTTTGAAAATATGAGAGTTCAAAAAATGTACCACCACTCCATTGAAGGTCATCCTCTTTACAAATACAAAATATATTCCGCTTTTTTTTTTTTTGCAATATTAGACATGTTTAATGTGTCAGATAGATTTGTTGTAAGTTACATTAAAAAAAAAATTTTTTTTATTAAGTAATAGTACATACAAAATTATACAAATGTCCTGAATGAGCTGTAGCTCATGTTCAGGAAAAAATAACTACAACTAATACACTTCTTATAAAGTTGACTAAATAAAAGTTAGGTAAAATAAAATAATGTATAGAATATAATATTTAAAATATTAAAACTAACACATTAGATCAATTTGGACTAAACTAAAATTAAGCTTACAACATTAGATTAGGAACACTGAAAATATTTTTAATATATAGGATGAATAACAGTATAAGATGAAGAAGTGAATTTATTTATTTTCCTACTATAAAATAATTGAATGGATGAGTTGTGTCTGCAAAGTTCCATTGTGCCTAGGGAAGAAAAAAATCATGTTTCCAGAACTGTCCTACTGCTTGAAGCTTGGTGGTACAAAATATGTACCATTTATTTTTTAAAACTTTGAATACCCTTTATTTAAAAAAGTGTTTAATATTATTGTGTACCAGCTTTTGTTCAACAATTATACTTTTGTGTTTATCTAAAATATTAGTAATTGTTTCCCTCTAGTGCATTTTTATCAAAAAATTCAGTTCATGAAAGAGTTAAGGGGAGTTTTCTATACATTGTTTTGTTCTGGGTTTTACTCTCCTTGCAATTTAGCTATTATATCAGGAATAATATTTTTTTTAATTTAAAAAAAGTAACCTGTGTGAAGAACGGGTACTCCAACGAGTAACTAATATTTGCGCTGTCTTTGACTTGTTGAAATATGCTAAGATATGCAATTTTGAAAATGTTATAAAGTAAATATGTGATATATATTCATTCTCAGTTCTCCAATATTGCATGTTAATTCTAAATCACATCAATCTTATTGTTTGTAAAGTTTTCCCCTTATTTTTGATTTTTTAAACTCTGATTTTTATAACTAAAAGATTTTCTATAACATGAAAATGAAATGATTTCAGTGCCGGAGTTTATCCATTGGGCACTTGGGGCAGGTACGCAGGGGCCTGGATTAGCTGGACTTGACCAGATTTTCTGGTTATAAATTTCGACCCTCCAGTGCCAATTGGGCCCGAAATGCGCTTAAATCAGCACTGAATGGTCTTGTGCTTTTTGTATGTTCTTCGCAAATGGATAAATTTTCAACTGAATCATTATTTTTGGAAATTGAATATTTCTCATCCATGGTTTTTATTGAAAGTAGATTGCATTGTTAAAAGGTTCTCTCTCTCTTTTTTTTTAAATGCAAAGGACTATTCAATGTGCTTTATTTAGAATGTGATGAACATATTTTGCAATTGCATTATTGTCAACACAATTCCTTTTTTGTTGCATCAATGCCAAATACACTTTGAGACCTAACTATATGTTGAAATACAATTTTTCAAGGAATAAATATCTTAGAATTACTTTTCAATTGCAGTGCATTATTCCAACTTATGTGAATTAATTATTAATGTATTGGATTTTATAAAAATTGTTATTTTTATTTTCATTTAAAACTATCAATCAATTGTTTATTTGAAATTAAGGAAAGAATGATCTTGAAATGATTTTAAAAGAATATCTGCTATTGAAATATTTCAGAAGGGAAATTTGTTCTGGATATAAATTTGAACTTTTTTTGAAAAAAAATTATCTAATTAAGATTGATCTATTTCATGATATTCAACTATGGTTTATTTTTGTTTTAATATTGTTTGTCCTAAAATGCAGTACTTTTGAAATATATAAATAATAATTGGCTTAATTGATCTCAAATTTTGAAGTTTAGAAATGTTTGTTTTGGTAGGAGGGATTTTAATTTTTTTTTTTAGGAAGGGATATAATTTTGTACTTTTTTAATCTTTTGTTATTTAACAACAGTTGACTTTAATCTAAATAATATGCTTTCTCGTCCTTTTTAACATATTGCTTTTTTATTTATTATGTTTCTAATTGTATATAAAATTGCTTAGAATATTTTGTCTTATTTTTATTCTAGGAGATTTCAGGCAGCAGAAAGGCCTCCTATAAGGCCTTCCAAATCAAAGCCTCGAGTGAAATGTACTATCCTGTGATGCTCATTCACTTATAAATGTTTTATGTGAAATCATTTCATGATTATATATATTCACACTTAAAACAAAACATTTGTTGAGGAATTTCTTTATGATAAAAATATGTGTGCATTTTTTCTTTGCCACAGCATTTTCCTTGGCTGAACTGAATCCATAAATGGTAAAATTTTGTATCATTTCTACTTAAAAAAAAATTATTTACATTGTTATATAATGTAGCTTCTCTTAAAACTAAGGAGCTCATTAAATTGTACATTTTCAACTTACATATTGTATTTTTAAAAAAGAAAAATGTCTTATACACTTAAAAATATATTGGATACAAAATTGGTGATAATATTTAAATATCAAACAAATATTCTTATTTACTAACATTTTCAAATATTAATTCATATCAAATTTATACACATTGTGAATATATTTTTATTGCATCACTCTATTTATTGTTAGCTCTCATTTTCACTGGCTCTGCTTTTGTCTTATAGATAAAGCAAGTTCTATCCAAAGATTGCTGTGCATTATATAAACAATTGCTATGCAGTATTATGTTTATTTCTGTTTTCATCAGTGATATAGTGTATGTGTTACATTTAATAGTGGTTGGTGTATATGTGTATAGAGTTAAGCATCATTCATTGCCTGTAGACAAACATTTCAGAATTTACATGATCAATTATCATTTGTACAAAGTGTATTTTGAAAAATTTTGCATGCTATTTTACATTTCAGTCTTTCATTTGTTATTTTGATATAACATGCATTTTTAAATAAATCATTAAATATATCTTAATCATTCTCATTTTGAATTTTTCTTTATTTATTCTTTTGTATTTCTATGCCTATTAAGTTTTATTTGTTTTAAACTTATGCAATGTGTAATTAAAAAAGTTTTCTGTGAGCGAATTATTTTTATGTAAACCTTGGTAGTGAAAATAAGGTATAAGTTGGAAGAATTGTTGCTGTCATTGAAGTATATTAAAATGCTTGGAAAAAAATCGATTATTCACATTTTGAAGGAATAATTATGAGTAAAACTCTTTCAATATTTTGATTCAAAATTTTTTTCGATCTTAGTGATTTTGTTTTAAAATTTTGATATGACCTTTTATTTGTGTAATGATGTGAAATAGTTTTTTTTATCTTAGCAAATATGACGCACACACTAAATATAAATCATAACAGAAATATTATATATTCTAATTTTAACAAAATTTCTAGTCATCACATATCCATTTTGCCTTTCATCTGATAAAGATTTGATTTAAAGTCCATTGCATTTTACTTTTAGCATAATATTCGGATTATAAAAGAAAAAAAGAATCTAATAACAGTAGCCTATTTCAAGAAATCTTTTTCAGTATTTCTCTTAATTTCTAAAAATATGTTCCAAACCTTTTTTTAAAGACTTATTTTATGAATGTGTACATGGAAAGAGCAGTGTTAAATGCTCTTATCTGCATGACTTTAAAATTTCAATAGATTTAATGTTCTTACTGCATCTAAGTTTTCTAATTGTAGACATATGCATGAAAATCAAATCTCATGTATGGAAGGGGAAAAAATCATATATAAATGTATATCGCAAATTTGCCTTTTAAATACTGTGCTGTGTTTTAATTACCATATATGTTGAATTATTCAATTTTTTTTTATTTTATGATGCAGAAGTGTTGATTAAATGTTTCCCATTCTTTGATTCCCTGTACTGTAGAACTAAGTAGCATTAAAATGTGGTATATATGCTTGTATATTGTTCTTTATGTTGTTAGATTATCAGGTGCAAGTATTACTCTGACATGTGCATATATTAATGTAATGTATTCCTTATACTGATTGCATGAATGTATGTTATAAACGTTTACAAACTGGAAAAAACTTAAGTTTTCTTGAGATACTTGAATGCTTTTTGAAGAAAGTTTAATTCAATAAATAATAAATGTGCTTTAAATTGCTATCAATCAATCTTTTTGGAATTTCATTAATTTTGCTCTAAGTAAGTTAATTTTATCCTCTATTTTGTTTCACATTTACACTAAACCAATTAAAATATTTTCCATTTATTTTTCCTTCAAAAATCGCAAAATCTCCAAAGTTGAATAATAATATATTTTATGAATTTAAATGGAACAAAAAGTACTTCATTATATACTCTTTAAAATCAATCATTTTCTTAATGTTTAGTATTTCAAATGCTATGCATTTAAAGTGAATAAAACATGAACACCTTAAAATTAAGATTTAAAGATTTTTGTGTATGTTGCACAGTTATTTCATTACAAAATTTTGGTGTGGGGGGAATAATGATGAAAAATTAATGGGATTAACTATATGAACAAGTTTTAAACTGCTACAACTCTGCACAACTAACATTTATAAAATTAATATGGTATGTATTAAAGAGATCCAGTAGATGTTAGTTTCCTCACAGTTGCATGAAATTAGTAAATCAGTATTTACACTACTGGCCATTAAAATTGCTACACCAGGAAAAAATGCAGATAACAAAATGATATTTATTGGACAAATATATTATACTGGAAATAACAAGTGATAAAATTTTATAGTAATGCAGTTACACTTGGTGAAACAAAGTTATATATTAAAAGGGGGCTTCTAATCGATTGTAGCATTTGGGATTAATTGTTGAAAATGCCATTATTTGAATTTTGGTAATTTATATCTTTGACATTATTCGAAAACCTACCATTTTTTTTAAAAAAAACTCATGAAGATGGAACTTATTACTCTGCTAATAAAAAGAAACGTATGAGGTTGAATATAAAAATAATTGGCATTGTTTAAATATCTGCAAAAAGTTAAATATATGGTTTTTATCACTTTTTTTTCTATAAAACTTTTCATCAGGTGTATGACTTTTAAGTACCTATCATATTATTTTGTTACTCATTTTCTACTTTGTGTTTCTTTCCAAAATATTTATAATACATTAAATATTTTAAAAATACTTAAAATATGAATATATTAAATTTAAGAGGAATTTAATTTTTTCTTAAGTTTCAGTTAACTTACTAACTATTGATTAAATATATATGTGTAATATATAGAAGGTTAAGATAATCGAGAAGCTTTGAAGAAAAAAAGTCTTATAATATATATATGTTTACAATGTCAATCATGGAAGGAAAAAAAATATAATAAATACTCTTATTTTTTTTGCAAAAAGTACACTTTAAAGAAATGCTACTCACCTGTTGAAATATTTACAAAATAGTTTATAGGATAATTTGGAGATTGCTTGTTATAAAAGGAAATTCCACAAGCTGAGTTATTGGCCTCCCATGTATAAGTCGTCACTTAAAAAAAAAAAAATTATTATTATAAAAAAAAAATCCTAAAAAGTGTTTTTTTTTTTTTTTAGTTTAAAAAAGTTGAATTGTGTTTACTACTTACATTTTTAAAAAATTTGAACTAACGTGTTTCTTCGAATAATATTTAACTTGTGGCTAATGATTAGAATCAATGTTTGTTTTTATAAAAAATATCTAACTACATATAAAGGTTATTTCAAAAATGGATGTTAGTTACACAGACATCAATATTTAATAAATTTCATTTTCTACACGTTTCCAATATGTTACCACTACAAGGATTTATTTTTCTTGCATATTATCTGCATTTAATACTTTCAATATTCAGTTTATTCTATTTGAATTTTTTTGTAAATATAATTTGCAAAACTGATTTAACATCTATATTTGCTTATGTCTTATGAAAATCTAAATATTCATGGCATGAAGATTAAAAGTACTGAAAAAAATAAATTTAAGTAGTTTTGAAGCATAAATATTTTTCTTTTTTGCCATGTTCGCATCGAACTTTTTTCAATACGAATCTGAAAACCTTAAGAAGTATAACTTGAAGTACAGAAATTAATTTTTGTATACTTTGAACAAAAGTTTTCTTTTTCTTTAGTTACGAAATTTTATTCTAACTTTTTAAAGTATTAAAAGACATAAAAAATTTGATATAAATTAAATATTGGAAAATACACCATGTTATTATAATGAATAAAAAATAAAACATTATCCATAATTTTTTTTTCATTTCATTATTAAGAACTAAAAAAACAATTTTGAATTCATTAATATTACAAAACTATTTTAATTTTAAAGTGCGATTAAAAGTATGTGCACACATTTAACTCTTCATATTTTTTAAAGTAAAGAGCAATTAACTTTATAATATGAATATTCATGTTTTTTCTTTATCAACTGTTGATTGTTTGATCCTTAAATGCAGTCCAAATAATATTCCTAAACTATTGTTAATACTTTTTTTGTGATCATGAGATTTCTATTTCTACAAGAACTTGAAAGAAATAAAAACATGACAAATAGCTAATAAATTATTCACTCAGCAAACTAAAGCAATACTTACCACCTCTATAAGCTGGCATGCAATTCACACACGATCAAAAGTTGTTTTATATTATATGGTACCTTATAAAACACATCCAATGAGATTTTCTTGCTGCATAGTGGCCTCATGACCCTTGTGCTATAAGACACCATTCAATCAACTAGTGAGATTATTGGATATTTCTCGGTTTTGTATCAGATAATGTATTTCTTCATGAATGTAAGTAGAATAAACAATTCTGACAAATGAAGTATTTAAATATTGAATTAAATAATTGTAGAATTTTTAAAAGAATTATTTTACTGTGTTAAAAATCATGTTTATTTTTTAAAAAATAAAATGAATAATTCAATATCAAAATGTGAACTAAAATGACTCAACGAGTATTTGAATATTAATTTTTCAAAATCTTTTTTCTTAGTACCCCTACACATTGAATGGCTTATATGAATCTGATAACCTCGCATCTTGAATATATTACATAATCTTGTGTGTTCTTATTAGTTCAAAAGAAAAATGTTTAACTGAAAATATGCCCCCCCCCCCAACACTCGCTTAAATGATATGTAAAAACAGTTTAAATACAACCATATAATATAAAAATATTTTTAAATGTAATCTAAATAAGCCATATATTTTTAAAGATAAACAATATTAATGCTTATTTTATTGAGAATGCATTAAAAGTAATTTTAAAGATTTTTTTTTACCTATGTATTCTTCAATCTAAAACAGCAATTTCATTTATCATAACAACACTAGATTTGCTCCAATATTAAAAATAAGCAATAAAAATGATTAAATATATAATGAATGTGATTAATTATATATATTTAATTTTTTTAAGAAAAATATAAAAGGATTTTACTTATTAAAAAAATTAAAAATATGATTATGTCCATTATACTATCTTTATTGAATTAAGTGCTCTAAAATTAATAATTTTGTCCTCTTGAAAATTACGAGCACTTTTTTTAATAGTTTTTCCGCTTAAAAAAGTTCATTTTACAAAAAAAATTGCATACATTACTATTTACACAATGGTTTATCCGAAAAGGGTTCAGTGATTAAATTCATTTTCCTTGTAAATAAACGGATCGATTTACATTTACACGTTCAGTAAATAATTACTTTGCAACAGAAAACCAAAAGAACTTTTTATAGATAAGTATATCTAAAACATAGAAAAATAAATTTGAAAGGTTCTATATAACTTCAATAACTTGTGAACTTTAAATATAATCTTTGCTGTATGTTTTTATATACTACGAAAATTTTATTTTACAAAATCATGACATACTTTAGAGAAAAAAATATTTCACATTTAAAATACATTTATATTTTTTCTTATAAGAAAAGTTATACTTCACTGCAATGCAGTATTAAAAGAATTACTACAATGAAACATGTTTTCTTTGCTAAAGTACTTATTTAATATCTTTCACAATTCTTATCAAATTCAGTTGTTTAAATTTGAACTTTTTCTCAATGGGAAAACTGATCAGTTCCGAAAAATGCGATAAAATGGCCTGCTTTTTCTCCGATTGAAATAAATATTTTCTCAACATACTATATATTGCTTAAAAATACTTTTGCTAAACAATTTTATTCAAAAGAGATTTATTATGTTACCTGTAGATTCCAAGAAAACATCTCTTGTCTTCAGGATAGCTACCAACATTTTAAAGGAATAAAGAATAGTGTATTAGAGTAAAAATGTAAAGGTAAGAAACACACACAAAGATTAAACGGATATATGTATTGTCATTTTTTAAATGTATATCAATCAAATATATTCAAAATAATAAATGCTGTTATTATTACACTCACTTCCAAAAGTTAAGCACGAAGAGATGTAAAATGCAAAAAAATCAACAAATACTGCTTTGATTGACACAAAATTTGGCAGTAAAGTAGCATATATATTTATACATAAAACAAAATCAAAAATTTTATACAGAAATGAAAACAATATTAAATTTTTGTAAGTTATCAGATAATGTCATATTGGAGATTTAAACAGAATTATGTATAAAGTGAAAATAAACAGCATAAAATGAAAAAAAAGGATATTAATAGGGTATGTGATCCCCCCTCATCTGTATGCAAAGTTTGCACCTTCTGTCCATACTTTCAATTAGGTGGTCAACCACCACAGAATTAAGCAATCGCCATTCTTTTTGTAGAGCAGTTCCCAGCTCAATAAGAGTGGCTGGAGGTGGGAAACGTGAAGATACAGCACGGCCGAGAGCATGCCTAATATTTTCAATGGGATTAAGGGCGGGCGAATATGCTGGCCACGTCATACGCGCAATTCCTTACCTCTCCAGGTAGTCATCGACGATGTCAGCTCTATGGGGACGTGCGTTATCGTCCATTAAAATAAAAGAAATACCAACTGCTGCAGCGTACAATCTCACAAAGGGTTCTAGGACTTCATCTCGATACCGGACAGCCGTCACAGAACCCCGTTTAAAGATGTGCAGGTCGGTGCGATATCCTAATGAAATCCCTGCCCACACCATAATGCTTCCGCCTCGGAATGCGTGATGTTTGGTGATGTTTTGGGGCCGATTGCGTGTTCCTTGTTTACGCCATATCCTTATACGCTTGTCATCTGGCTCCAGAGCAAATCTTTACTCATCAGTAAACATGACATGGCCCCAGTTAGACACAGTCCAATTGCTCTGTTCCCGGCACCACTTTAATCGTGACCCTCTTGATTGGACGGATAGATGAACACAAACTCGAGGTACCCGGGCATGCAGTCCATTCATATGTAATCTTCGGCGTACAGTAGCAGCAGATAAAGCCTTACCAATGGACGCTGTAACCATAGATGTCACACGTGTGGAGGTCGCTCTGCGATTCCGCTTGGCTACAATAGCAATATATCGATCTTCTGCAGAGGTTATAACCCTTGGGCGACCACCTACGGGCCTTCGGACAACTGTCTGTGTGGTTTGGAATTGTTTCCATAGACACGCGTGAAATTACAAAATGATGAACGCCGAAGAGCAACATCTGTGATCGATGGTCCTGCTTCAATGCGCCCCACAGCACGCCAGCGCTTAGAATCTTCCATTCGTTTTCTGGAAGTCATAGAAACACGTATGTCTTGAAAACAAATTGTACGAAAGT
>BMAV01024270.1:582153-593433 GCA_019973955.1 Trichonephila inaurata madagascariensis | reverse complement strand
CCCCCCCTCCCCTTCTCCCCAAATTTTCTTGAAATAATTATGTTTTTTATTTATTTGTCTCTAGGATTACCTTCCGGATGCCATAGAAGATAGAAGTAATAATTTATTTTCTAATTAAGAGTATTCTGTCTTTTGAAGCAGAGTACTCTTATGCAAAAATATGATTCCACGAAATATTATAGTTTTTATACTCACAAAAACTGAAAACGCATTTAAAACTTGTTTTCAGCCCCTTTTTTAATATCTTTAGCTACTAATTTACGTATAATATCCTGATACAGTATTCATTTTTTCTTTTACAGCGTAATTTGTATGAAAATTTGCTTATTTAAGGTGGCGTAGTCTCACTTTTGATTATTTTTCCTTAGTCGTTAAAAACCATTCTACTGAACTACTGAAAATGATTTTAGAGTAATCTTTTTCTCACAAAAGTCCCTATGAAGTAAATGTATTTTTGATTAAATCTAGAAAAATTGGTATTTTTAATTTTTTTTATAATTCATTTTAAAAAACTAAAAAACTTAAATGACATCGTACATTGCATTTTAATTCCAAATAATATAAATAGAGTTAAGTAAATGAAGGAATAAAAATAATCAGGATATGATAAAGAGAAAAATAAGTAAGAAATTTATGCTTCTAAAAATTAAGCTGTGGGATAAATGAGGGAAAAAACTCATAGCTAAAGAATTATTTCAAGAGCAATTAATTCGATTTTCTACATTACATTAAAATGTGCCTGATTGAACCAGCCATAGACATATTGACCAGCCCTTTCAGTTGAATTTAGTATAATAATTAAACACAAATATAACAATTAAAAATTGGCTTGTTATATTTTTGCACATTAAATAGTTTTGAGTTTAAGTATCATACTTTGTTTTAGATATGACACTCTATATACAAAAAAGAAAAATTCAATAAGCATGCAGTTAATAAGTAAAATATGAGATAATAGCTTTTACGTTCCTTTAAATTTAAAAATGCATAAATAATGAAATAATAATAAAAATAATGTAGATGAAAACGATGCCTTAAAAATAAATATATATCTTTTTCATTTAGTAGCTTGAGCTTGCAATCCTTTGTAAAGACCAAATAAAATTAACTAAATTCCACTAATTTATCTTACAAAGGTTGTGGTTTTAAGATTTATTTTATCGGGAATGTTGTAGTTGCTGAAAAAACTAAAACAAAAATTCATAATCTTTCTCTCTCTCTCTCTCATCATAGAATTTATCTAAATATACTTTTATTTATTGATGTAAATAACTTATTTCTTTAGTTTTGGAGCTAAGAAACAATCATGTGATCGAATTTTGATCAATTTTCATGGGTTTTCTTTAACTAGCCTGATTTTCTGGAATAATCGCTCATAATTTCTGTCATATTTTTAATTAGCCATGAATTAATTCGTATATATATTGAAACAAAATCCTGGATTTTTTTAATTAAGTGATCTAAATTTTTCTGCATTTTAAGACTACAATTTGTAATTGATATCCCGTCCAAAGCATTTACTATTGGTAATAATTATAATAATATCATAATAGAGTAATGAAAGCCGATATTCACATAATGTGTTCTCATCAGACTTTTCGGCATAAAAAATAAAAATCTCTTAACTAAATTTTTTTATTTTTCAGCAATTTATTACAATGGTATTAAATGAAATTTTCAGCAGTAAAAAATATATTGTAGTACAGTTACTAAAAAGGCCATGGAATAAGGGAGCTTGATGTAATTATTTGTTTTATAAGTACATAATTGGGCATGCATATTCATATATTTAATTCAGTGCTTCTCAAACTTTCACTACTGGCGACCCAATTTTCAATTATAATTTTTATCGGGCCCCCCTCCCTTATATAATAACAATGCACTTTGTCGCTAAAGCTACCATACGATCTTAATCATAAACCGTACAAATTCACAAGAAAGTATTAAATTTTGTATTTGTTACTTTTAAGTAATATATATTTTAAGCAAATTACTTTTATAAGTAATATATATTTTAAACAAATTACTTTTAAGTAATACGATAATTATCATGTTATTTTTCGTATCTATAATTTTTAAATTGGAACAGATTGCAAAATGATATTTATTTAAAGATTTATTTCTTCCATCATCCATTTCTAAAAGTTTAAATGTCATTAGAAAAATAGTCTAGTCTATGTTGCTCTCTTATCATATCAGTCACAATTAGCATTCTCGCGAACATCTGCGTGAGTCTGGGCAAACTATCCGACATCAGAGCAAAACGTGTAATTGCAAATGTTGGTATGTTTTACCTTTGCAGACCTAGCTTATTCCCCAGGAGGTGGTATCACTTTTTAGTGCGGCAATAGGCAATACCAATTGCCGCAAGTAATTTTGATGCCCAGTTTCCTCCTCAGAGGTAGGTACCTGAGCTTTGACGATACAAAATTGAACTTAAGAATTTCGGCAGCCAAGCCAAACGGGCGCTTCAAGGGATTCTTTACATGCCGAATAATCATACGACATGGCCGTTCATGTCGATGATTCACCTCTGTCGATTTTCTGCATCATGAAAATCCACCGACATAGGATGGGGTTGAACCCGCAACCTTAGGTGCAGATGGCCAGCGACAAACCAACTACGCCACCCAGTCAGCACTTGTGGAATTGTAAGGAGAGTAAAACCAAGAACACGGCAATGAATACGAAAATGTAAAAGGATTTTTTTAAATGAATGCTCATATTATAAATAGATTTAAACGAACTGTAATTGTAATCCTCACAAATTAGCATTTATTATTAATGTTAAATAATGAGAAAGAATGTAAAATTCCGATAAAGAATAACTGTGTTATTTTTAATATTTAAAACGAGAAGACTTCAAAATGTTTTAACCCGGGAGCAGACGCGCATTCGATACTAATGGTAATAGTCACGCGGGGTGATGGAGTCACCCCGAAGATTTTTTTACAATTATTTTTATTGTACACAATAAAAATCACAATTCCAGTGAATAATTTAACGAAGAGAAAGTATACTTACCTACTTTCTACCTTTCTTCATTGATAATTTGAGAAAAATTCCAATATAGAACCGAATTAAAATGTTTCTAAGGTACGCGACCTTAATAAAGGACACAAATCCCAGAAACTTTTCACGAACGTTACAAGAATGATATCTGCAAGCAAAGTTGTCATATTTTGTTCAAATCTTTGTAGTTTGTACCCCGTGCGAACGCTCCCCGGTTAAATGGTTAATCAATGTAAAACTATGAATGTTAAGTTCTAAAAATGAATTATTTAAAACGTTTTTCACACACATCATGCTTTATATGTTTCAGAATACTCATAAAAATAAATATTGGCCAAATAATCCTTCAAAGTGCTTTCTATGCTTTTCGAAATGTCATATAACTCTTTCGTATAGGCGCATTATTTACAATTTCCCTAAATGAAAAATAAAGACATAAAAAAGGAACGAATTAACCATACAACTAAGTTCGAAGGTCAAACAGATGAATTTTTTATCTTCCTAGAATGTTTCTCTGGGTCTGAATTTTGTCTTTTCTCTGAAATAGTATTTTAGATTTAAAAAGAGAGAAAACTCAGTAAAAAAAATCTCTCATCGTGGGATTACAGCAAATCAAACAAAATGTGATGTTTTTTATTTATTTATAGGATCAGATAGCTAATGAATGTATCGAAATGAAAGCTCTTATGTTTGATGAAGTAATACTAATAAATTCTATCAATGTAAATGTTTTTTTTATTATGTCAGAAAGCATTTTCTTACTTCATTACAGTAAATTAATTTTTTTAATCTTTTATTTTCGATATGCTCGCGCCCCCCCCAGGGGGGCGCGCCCCACACTTTGTGTGTGAGAAACACTGATTTAATTCCTTTTAAGCAAACACGCATTCAAATAAGTGTATTAAATTCTAATTTTACCTAATTTATGTATTATGTGTTCAATTAAAACGATATTGTAATACTGTGATAAATGTAGCAAAATCTATATGTTTGACTTGGTATATAAGAAAAATTAATTTTTAGTTATTCCAATTAATTCTACTAATAATAAATATATGGAAAATATACAGAGATCTTCTGTCAAGTCTGAAATATTTCATAAAATATTCTTTTGTTACTTTAAATTTATTTTAATTCTTGTAAAATATTTTTTTTCCTGATGGGGAAAAAGTACAATGGATCAACAACATGGAATTATTTGTGAATGAAGCAGGATCTTAAATATCCTCTCAAATATTAATTACTTTATTATAATATTTAATTTTAAAAAAATAAATGAGACAGCTTACATTTATCATAAAAATTATCGATTTGAAAATAATTTCTGATATCTTCAAATAAGTTTTTCATTGGCTTTTTTTAATTGGAAAATTGTTTTTGAGATATTTATACAGCCGACAATTTCCGAACAGTTTGATGCATCTCAAATTTGAATTTGACAATGATATGCTTCTAAGAAATTAAGCTTTTCAAAAGCCTGTTAAATATTTTTTATCTTTTAGAACTCGCATTTAGTAAAAATTATGTGAAAAGCATTTCTCTTATTTGTAATTCAGAAACAAAGCAGTTGAAAATCATTCTTGTTCTTATTTATCGTAAATATACACAAAAGGACTCAAAAGAGAATTTAACTTTTCTAAGTACAAATAGTTGTATTGCTTTTTACATAAGTTTCATAATATATAAACTGCAATTTCTAATCTCAAATCAGGATCCAGGTGCCGTTTAATATCTTAATTGCCTAAGAAATACTTCTAAACTTAAGGTATCCGACTACGTTCGGAACTGGGATTTTAAAAAAGCTCATAAATGAATAATTTTCATGATATTTGGTGTCACTTAGATTAGAATACATGTATAAAATTGTTTTAAGGACATTTTGACAAAAAAAATTATTTAAATACAATATTTTGGCAAAAAATTAACTTAGAATAACCTTTTTTCAAAATCTCCTTTTGTCAAAAATGCTTCTATTATAATAATATTTTGCTTGTATATAGCTCAGACCTCTGTACAGAGGCCCAACTATGAATTTTGAAAAATTCACATTATTTTCAGAGTTACAACCCATTGAAATAATTATCGGCGTTTTTTTCTTAAAATTTCTTCCCTCTGTTGTCGTAAAACATGGATAAAATCACTCCTAAGTTATATATTTCAAAAATTCCAGTTGAGCTCCTGTAGAGAGGTTTGAGCTATATACAGGCAAATAGTATTATAATAGAGGCATTTTTCACAAAAGGAGAATATTTTGAAAATGGGTTATTCTATGTTCATTTTTTGTCAAAATAGTGCACTTAAATAATTTTTTATTGTAATACTATTCTTAAAACAATTTTATATACATTTTCTAATCTAAGTGACACTAAATATCATAAATATTATACATTATACGCTTTTGCAAAATCACGGTTCCGAACGTAGTTGGATACCTTAATTATCTAAATGGAATTGACTGTATTTTGTAAGTTATTCCCTTTAAAACTTCAAAGGCTTACCTCAACATGATCGTGCAATTAACTGCAACAAGTCAGGCAATTAAATCATCAAATACGCATCTTTCACAATGAGACGCTATTAAGTTTCCGTCTATTTAATTACTAAGATCAATAATTGAGTTTGATCCAATTTACTTTGTATAAAGGACGTATACTTTGAATTTAGTCCCAATTAGAATAAGTTGTTGCCACCTTTGGTAACAGAGTAGATGACCAGCGGTTGTTAGGTTTATAAAGAGCATCATTTAAGTACTTATGTGTCAATGTCTTTATAACTTTCTTAAGTGTTTAATCTCAAAACTTATGATATACCTACCACAAATAATCTATACGTTACAAATTATTTAGTGTATTATGTATAAATGTACATCAAAGGGAATATTAAATTACGGGAAGATTCCATTGCAACTTTATGAAAACTGCAAAGTATCTTTCAAAGAGTATGTTTGAAAATGTTGAGTAGCATTGAAATAGTTATATAAAAGAGAAGAAAGATAATATTTGAGTTAAGATATCTATATATCCTTATACCAAATATTGAAATTAAAATGCGATATTATAGATATCAACTTTATCCGAGATAAATTTACGAGAAAGAATTGTCAAACAAATGTTTCATCGGAAATGTCACAAGTCCTTTTCATTTGATTTTGATTAGTCAACATCAAACATACAATTAGTGAAATATTTAATAATTTTTAATTATAATAAAAACGAAAAGGGCTGTTTTCTCTTCCTTATCAAGCCATGTAATGCCTATGCCTATTAAGATGTTATATAAGCGATGTTTTATAATACTCTTATTTAATCATTAGTGAAATCTTAGCTCAAATTCTTTAATATCATTAGTCTGTAATCAGGATGCCATGATTCTATGCTATATCCAAATATTGCTTACAAAAACACTCATTTTACCAACGAAATATTTTGAGACATTACTCTTAAAAGTTTAATTATCGCGCCCCCCCCCCCATACTGCTTCTACACGTAACTACAAAATGTAAACATCTTGTTAGATAAGAAGTAGGGTTAAAATCTTTCTATAAAATCATAATCAACACAAAAACAGCTAGTTCTCTCTCTCTCTCATTAATATTAGTGTCTTTGACTTTTATGAGAGGTAAAGTTAGATTTATGTGTGTGTGTGTTTTCACCAAATATTCTTTTTAATTAAATTTCCTTCATGATTAACTATCCTCAATGTTTTATTTCATATTTATAGTTTATATACCTCTTTACGTAATGTTTCTCGGATAAACGGGGTTGACAATGATAGAAGTATGGGAAGGCTTGATTTGTATGACACATAATTCCACGTCATATTTTCCTGTTTCAAGTCCATTAAATTTAAAGAGAACGAGTCTCAAACTCATTTTCTGTCTAACAATAGGTATTTTCTCTACCAACCAAGGAACAGAAAAAGCACTAAATAAATGGGGGGATTTAGAATAAAAATTAAATACTTCACAGAAAACTCTTTGTAGAAAAGGAGGAAAAATATATGTTCTTTTACACAGTTTTAAATTCTAAAGAGTGATTTTTTTCAAACGAGAAATAACCAACAATTTCGTATGTATTATTTTTTAAATAAAACTTGTTCCTTATGTGAAATTTAAAAATATTTCTCTCATTTTCAACTCAAATATATAGATTAAAGTAAATGCGCATGACACGAAAATATATTGAACTTGATCCATTAAATAAAAATTTGAAAATCTACATCTAAATAATTTACATATGAATGGTGCATGGTAATTACTTTGAAGAATTCAAAAGTCCATGCTGAAAACCAATTTTTAGTATTATGAAATGCTTTGAAAATCTGTAAGAAAGTTTCCTAAGAGAAAAAGTACATAGATATTTAAGAAGGGAAAAAAAAGAAAGTTGGAAAATTGAAATTCTGTGAATTGCGAAAAGTTAAATATATATGTATTGCAAAACATAATAATATATTGTTTGATGCTTTGAAATACAGTGAAAATAGTTTAACATAAAACTGAGGGGATTGAAATATTTTTTCGTGTTAAAGAATACAGTAGAACTTCGTTTATCCGAACGTTTATTATCCGAAGCGTCAAATATCCGAACCAGTTTTTTTTTTTGCCCGTTACATGTACTGTATATGAATACGTTTTCGAACAGTGCAATACTCAACAGTTGTTTCGAGTGACGCGAAAACCCAAGGTCAGGGATGTTTGGGGAATTTCAGTTGTGTGATTTGTGTTAAAGATCTGCGTGGAATATTAGGTCAGTTTGTTTCCAAGTGAGAGGGTGTATACGTGCTCTTTTGCTGAGTTGTGAGCTGCTATGGCTTCGAATTCAATATGGAAGAGCAGCGTCTTGAACATAGAGACAAAACTTAAAATTCGGCGGGGAAGGTGTAGAAACCTAGATGGTATGCGATGCAGAAGACTGTGGATTTCAAATGCTAAATGACGACGAGATTGTGACTTCCATGCACGAAGAATCCAACCCTGCCGATGATGAAATGGATGAAGACGAGGACAACCAACAACAACAATGAAAGTAGCAAGGGTCCATCAAATGCTGCCGGATTTTCTGCGTTAGAGACAACTATGGAGCGGTACGAACAACAATGAATGCTGTCCTACTCAACTACTGCTGCTCAAGAGAATCAGAGACCTAGCAGCGAAAAAACGAAGGTGTACTACGGTACAGCGAAAAACAAGTGATTATTTTCCATAATAAAGGTAAAATTGCAACATTTTACACCTATTTTGCTTTTTCTTCAAGCACGTTTCCCGCATGTGATGATTTTCAATTCGTATAGTGTCCGATTTCATATACTGCATGGATGGCATTCGGTTTTCGGTTATACGAACAATCGCGTATCCGAACGGTGTCCGGTCCCAATTGATTCGGATAAAGGACGTTCTACTGTATTGCAAAAAAAAAAACCCTCATATTTAACAAAATTAAGTTTATTAGAGTACATTTTATTTACATAGATATGTATATATGCATGTATTTAATAAAAGTCAATGGAACAAAAACATTCACAAGAACTGAATGCAATTCAATACAAAATTTTCAAGTTTTTAAAAGAGAAAATATTTATTGAGCTTTTGGAAAATAATATGATATTTTTCTTTGCATTGCCCTTTTTAGCATCAAATTGTCAACAATTTGTTTGATGTCATGCATTTCGTTATTCATTTCACCGTGCGTCTAAATAGCTGCACATACTTTTCATGATGTTCCTCATTTCGGATGACGTGGGAAAAGGAGCTGCATTATTCATTTCATTTTCGTCGTCAGAATCTGCATCAATGATATTTTTTGAGCTTTGAATAAACTCCAAAATGTCTTTGTCAGTTATATTTAGAGCTGTACACACTTTACTATCACCCCACTGCATTCTCATGCGAAACCATCTTTCTTTCATTTCACGCCCTTTTTAAATCTTACCTGCTCTGATTGTGTTTTCCGTAATTCGTTCATTCCCAGAAGGGAAATATGTTCGTTTTAAGCGATTTTCGTTTCGTGTTAAGAGAAAAAAATGCATAAAAATATATAGTAGTTTGATGGGACCGTTGTATAATCTCGTGTTAACCGATATTTCGTCTTGAGTGTTTTCGCGTTAAACAAATTTCACTGTACTTTCAAACATTTATCAGCCAGTAATATCATTATAATAGAATTGTAGAGTTAAGCTTGCATTTCCTCGTGCTGTATCTGTAACAATATCTAAGATACATTCCTTGTGTTTAAGAAAAAAGCATAGTTATAAGAAATCGTACTTCATTATCAATTGTTTTCTATATTTAATTATTATTATTAATGAGTGCATGTGTTTTGATAAATACTTGGTTCTCGTGAAGGTTTTTCTTTAAAAGTAAAGGAAATTCTTTTGACGAATGTTATACCTCATCATAAAAAAAGCTTAACATTCTGCTTTTCATAAATTGAATCCAAAACTTCGAGTAATCAGATGATAAAAAACCCCCATCAAAATATTATAAAAAGTATAGCTGCTTTTCAAAGACATGAAGATAACAAATTGGTTATAAAATTTTTTTAATAATATGTACCACTCAAAAAAAAAAAAAACTTTAAGATATAATAAACTATATTTCCTTCTAACAATTTTAAGTAGAAGTTTTAATTCTTGTTTCCTGTGTACTTTTTCTGTCCGCTTATGTAGAGAATTTGCTCATTAAATTGGAAAAAATTCCAAACAAGGATATATGTATTTGTAAGTTAATTATTACCATTTTTTTTATTTTACTTTACAAATAAAAATTTATTTATGATTTTAATTATTTCCTTTGTAGTAAAACCCACATTTTTTACGCAGAAAAAACCTTGGTTTTTACCTAAAAGACTTTACGTCTTAAGTCATATAGATTAAAATAAAATCCTACTATAAAAGTTTTCCTTTCTACATTATTTTCTGTATGCCTTTTTTCAGCGATTTATTTGAATATCTTTTACAGAAAACTCTGTCAACGACATATGTTTTCTAAGAAATTTATTCAGTCTAAAAGGAAAAGATTTTTATGAAATAAAATCATGCCCGTGAAACGAGATCATTGCATTCAATATCATTTTCAAGGAAAAGGGATATACTGTCTTTTGTGCTACAGTTTTGGAAGGTTAATTTTTTTACGATTTGTTCATTACACTACGTTTTTTTCCTAATAAGAACTTCCTTTTCATAATAAACTCAAAAACAAATAGCATCGCATATGAGTTTTAGTAAGATATTTTAGATTTTTAAATACATGAGTTTTTAATGTAGTTAAAAAATATTCGTTTATCTAATGATAATTTTTCAACATCTTTCGATTAGATTTTTTATATTGAACTAATTAAACTTATATATATATACAGTAAGATCCCGCTTAACGCTGTTTCGTTTAGCACTGTTTTGGTTTAACGCTCTTTTATTTGAATTGTGTGATTCCCCAAAATTGCAAGCAGCGTTAGGCTTCCCGATATCCGAAGCAGTTTATCTGTGCTTCTTTCCTGCGGTGTTATACGAACGTATTTTTATCGTTTCAAATATTTGTTGATGTTATTGTAAGTATAAATTTTTATAGTATAATGATTTCTATGGTGACAGATATGATTTTTAGTTTTTATCATGACTGATAATAATAAAGCAACAAGAAAAAGCATTTCACTAGAAACTAGAATGCCAGTGATTAGAAGATTAGACACTGGCGGACATCAATCTCAAATGGGTGCTGCATTGAATTTGGCAACTTCAACAATAAGGACCATTCTTAAGAATAAAGAAAAAATACTGTCATTGGCAAATGCAACTACGACAAGCTCTGCAACAATAATTACCCTTTCTAGAAATAATACAATAGAGGAAATGAAAAAACAACTTTCTGTATGGATTGACGACGAAATTGAACGCAATATGTCATTAAGCCAATCTACCTTCTTGATAAAAAGGCAGACAATTGGAAATACAGAAGAGACAATGATCTGAAATGTAAACATACTGACTTAGAATTTTATTTATTTTTGTATGTATATTCGTTAATCATGTTTCTATATTTGTAAGAAATAAATTTTTGTTTCATTGTTATAAAAACATAATTAACAGATTTAATGGTAAAATACCTGACCGATTTTTTAACCATCTTCCCCTAACCCCATTATTTACATGATGAGATAGCCTCGTTTAACGCTGTTTCATATTACGCTCAACTTTGATGGAATGTATACCCCGCTTAACGCGGGGTCTTACTGTATATATATATATATATATATATATATATATATATATATATAT
>BMAV01024270.1:570475-582053 GCA_019973955.1 Trichonephila inaurata madagascariensis | reverse complement strand
GTATAAATATTTTTAAAAAAAATTAATGATGAAACAGCTATTAAAAAATTACGCCACAAAAGTCTTCGTACACGTAACAAAAAACTCAACTTAGCTTTAAATATTGTGTATTTCTTTCTTAATTTAGAACTTAGTAGGATATCTTTTAGTGGTCACAACAACTTTTAAGCTTCTTGGTATAGTTTTAATCAGTTTTTTGTAATTTCTGCAACGATTTTCCTCCATTCTTCTGTGATCATTGTTTTTACTCCATATTTTGTGTTTATTTGTCATGTTTTCTTTTTTTTTTACATCGAAATCTCACCAAATATGTTCTACTGGGCTAAATAAAGAGATTGAGAAGGTGACTTCATAATTTGGGGACAGTTATAGAGACACCAGTGGCGTACATTAAGAGCAGTGCGCATGGCGTCATTACCCAGTTAAAAAATTAAGTCGTCTCCAATATCCAAATTTTGGGCGGAAAATTTAAAATTTCTCTTTGAAATATTTAAATAGAGCTCATGATTCACAATACCATAAAAAAATACCAAATTACCTAATTCTGTGGCCGATTTACACCCCCACGCAAGAACACTTCCACCTCCATGTTTTAGTGATCCAACTAGATTCTTGAGATTAAGTTTCAGAAAATTCAAAATTGACAGCAAATTGATTGGGATGGCAGATAATTCAACATTTATGGTTCCGATGGGCCTATAATATTTTGTAAATAAAAAAAAAATGAGTTTAATCCCATGAATTTATGTGGAACAAGAACTCCTCCACCTCCATGCTTCAGCATTGAAGTGAAGATGTTCTGGGGTGGGTGTGTAAATTGGCCTCAGAATTAGGTAATTTGGTACTTTTTGATAATATTGTGAATCATGAGCTCTATTTAAATATTTTAAAGAGAAATTTTAAATTATCCGCACGAAATTTGGATATTGAAGACAACTTAATTTTTTAAAAGGGCAATGACGCCAAGCGCACAGCTCTCAATTTACGCCACTGGTGTCTCTATAACTGTCCCCAAATTCTTTATATAGCCCAGTAGAACATATTTGGTGAGATTTCGATGTAAAAAAAAAGAAAACATGACAAATAAACACAAAATATGGAGTAAAAACAATGATCATAGAAGAATGGAGGAAAATCGATGCAGAAATTACAAAAAACTGATTAAAACTATACCAAAAAGCTTAAAAGTTGTTGTGGACACTAAAAGATATCCTACTAAGTTCTAAATTAAGAAAGAAATACAATATTTAAAGCTAAGTTGAAATTTTTTGTTAAGTGTACGAAGACTTTTGTGGCGTAATTTTTAGTAGATTTTGGATTATTAATTTTTAAAAAAAATAGTTATACTATTTTTAAAAAACTAGTTATGTAATTCCATTAAGAACAAGTTGCAGATATCATAAAAAAATTACAACTACAATATATTAATATTTATTAGTCGAAAACATTAAATTTCATAAGAAATTGCAAGTGTACGAACACTTTTGTGGCCCACTGTATATATATATATATAGAGTGTGTAAAGGAGGAAATTTCTTTTTCACAACACACCGAACATGTATTTAATATTCTCTTTTACTTTTTTCTCTTTTACTTTCTCTCTTACTTTTTTCGAATTCGGTTATATTCAAGGTGTATTTTTTAAAATTTCTAAATTGAATAATTTGTGAATTTTATTGAAAGAAAACCCCTCAGAAATAAAGCAATATTAATTACTTTTATTTTAGATACTTGGTATCATACTAATAAAAGTACAGAAAAAAAATGACATTCACTGCCCATTGCTGCTTTACATTTACAGTCACAAATAATTTATATTTATAGTCGAAAGTCGTGTAATTGCATATTTTTGTAAAATATTAAATAAATCTTTTCAAAGTCCTAGATACATGGTATTTTAGGACAATTCTCAAAGCAAACTTTTCACTTAGAAGAAAAAGGTGTTATTAAATAAAACTGAGAGGTGGATGAATATTATTATTTAATGTAGAGTAGGGACGAAAAATGATAAGAGAGAGAAAGAGAGAGAAGAGGTTTAGACAGTAGAATGAAAGGCGTTTTGTGTAAGATGGCAGAATTTTTTAATAGTAAAAAGGAACAAAATATGTTTTGCTCTAGCCTGACGATTTTTATCCAAAATAAGTTACAGTGATGCCAATAACAATCATTCAGCCATGTTGATGTTCCACACACACACACATATCTGTTTCCACTAAAAATCTGTCACGTAGAGTAATTCAGTTTCTTGTATGTTAAATGGAATTGGACCTCAAATTCCTCACGCGGTGGGATGAGGAAGTTAGGAGAGTGAGTGCTTTCCTCTTCCCTTGACCACGGCTCAAAATTATTAGTACTTGTGTTGCTCTGGTGAGATGATAACAAATAAAGGAGGAATTTGTACAACACGTATAAATGACCTGTTTTTTAACAAAATTATAACATTGAATTTTCCTTGGGGAAATTAGATTTTAGTTTAAAAATAAAAGAAAATATTTTCTACTTCGAAGCGATTTTTTTTTATAACTCATTTTAGATCGACTTAATTTTAAGAGTCTCATACAACTATGTGAATTTGTTTTACACTGCACAATGAATATTTTTTGAAATATATTTCAACTCGAATCTTATTTTTAAGAAAAGGAATCTTAATTTAATTTTCAAAGATAAAAAAAATAATAATAATAGCCTCTCGTACCACATTCTTACAATTTTTTTTTAAGTTAGTGTTTCCTAGAAGGAATGTATAATATAAGCATAATGCTAATAATAGCTCATGGATTGAAACTTGATGTATGCAAAACATTGAAAAGAGTTCTTGATAAATTATTACTATATTATTTTGCAACTAGCACTTCTTTAAGGGAAAAAATAATTAAGATTTACATCATTGTAGATATAAATTGGTTTTATCCTCGGAAGTTTACAAATGTAGCTTCTAAAATGCAGTATTTCAATTCCTTAGCTCAAAATTTTAAAAAAGGTGTCAAACCTCTTATTCTCCCAATTTAAAAATACATCTGTACCTGCTTTTGTTATTATAACTGTCTGTCCCAACCTTCAGAAGCGCCCTCTAGCGACTACCCATCCTCAGTAGAGACCAGGTGAGGATACAATATGGTCACTGTGAAAAACCGTCCATGTTCTTTACCCATTATTTTTATTAACGATATGTGTGTTGTCTTTATGTAACCTAACTTAAATTAAAAAATAATTGTTACACTAAAGGAAACTTCATTGAACCCAACCCGAATTTAACACATTTAGTTAAATCTTACGTCTAACGCTCTACACATCTAAGTATAATAGGCTATAATTTGTTGTATTATTAACATCGATTTTAAAAAATGCATTACGCATTTCTTGATATAAAATTTATATCAAATTATTGATTAAATCATTTGTGAAAAGGTGTGTGTGTGTATACTATAATCTGTTGAATTAGAGTTATATAAAAATATAATGAGATTGTGATTAATTGACTGTTCATTCTTATTTGCATATTCTTTTTTTAAAATGAAGACAAATTTAGGTCAAATTCCCATTACATGTTAAGAATATAATTTCAAAGAGACTTTTAACTTCATGAACTTAAGGTATCCGACTACGTTCGGAACCGTGATTTTGCAAAAGCGTATAAATGGATATTATTTATGATATTTAGTGTCACTTAGATTAGAAAATGTATACAAAATTGTTTTAAGAATACTATTACAATAAAAAATATTCAAATACAATATTTTGACAAAAAATGAACATAGAATGACGAATTTTCGAAATATTCTCCTTTTGTGAAAAATGCTTCTATTATAATAATATTTTGCCTGTATATAGCTCTGACCTCTGCACAGAGGCTCAACTAGAATTTTTGAAATATATAACTTAGAAGTAGGTTTATCCATGTTTTACGACAACAGAGGGGAGAAATTTTAAGAAAAAAAATGCCGATAATTATTTCAATTGGTTGTAACTCTGAAAATAATGTGAATTTTTCGAAAATCACATAGTTGAGCCTCTGTACAGAAGTCTGAGCTATATACAGGCAAAATAGTATTACAATAGAAGCCTTTTTCACAAAAGGAGAAAATTTTAAAAAAAGGTTATTCTAAGTTAATGTTTTGTCGAAATATTGTATTTAAATAATTTTTTTTGTTAAAATGTCCTTAAAAAATTTTATACATGTATTCTAATATAAGTGACGCTAAATATCATGAAAATTATCCATTTATGCGCTTTTTTAAAATCACGGTTCCGAACGTAGTCGGATACCTTAAGGTATGTGATTACCTTCGGAGCACTTTTTTTGAAATATATAAATTTTCAACTAAATAAACACTTTTTTATTTGAAATGGGGCATAAAACTAGGAATTCAAGTACAATTTCTACAAAATTAAAAATAATTTTGGATGAATTTTGAGTGAAATTTTAGTGAAAAATTGCAGTTACGGTAAGGCTTGTATTGAAAATTCTAATTAATACATTTGAATAATATTTATACGGTACATAAATAATATCCTTATTTATGCTTGGGACTATAAGATTTGTAATACTTTTGAAAGTTTTTGAAGTATGTCGTTTCTTATGCAAGAACTCAATTTTTTACAAGAAACTAATGTTATTTTCTCACAAAAAGTGCAATAAAATACATAAATATATACACAGAGATTAGATAATAATATAGACTGCAGATAAACCTAAATAAAACATTTTCTGAAAATTTCAATTCAATATCTTAAAAAGAAAATCTTTAGTGAACTTTATCGTGAAGCAAGAAACTGAAAAACGTAGTTTCTCAGAAAATGCATTCAAAGATTTTAATACAGTATAAAAAATTTTCTACTAATTGTGCATTTTTTAAACTCACCATATTTACAGGTCAAGATCTCTTTAGTTTCCTGTTTAACTAATTTGGACTTTTTTAAAAATCTTTTGATGTTTTCTGGAGAGTTTTATAGACTATAACAATTGTCGTTTGTAGTGAAATTTTGATGAAAAAATGCAGTTACACAAAATTCTAATAAATGTATGAGTATTCAAATAATATTTATACAGTACGTTTATAACATCTTTATATGTGTTAGAAATTAAAATATTTGTAATACTTTTGAAAGTTTTTTAAATATGCCAAATTTTATGCAAAAACACGATTTTTTAAGAAAATTAATTTTTTTTTTCATAAAAATGCAATAAAGTACATAAATATAGGTTTTGATTTACAACACAGTTAGAACTAAATAAAACATGTTTTGAAAATTTCAGTTCAATATCTTAAAAATATTTCGTGAAGGGATCTACTGCCGGTTTTGTAAACTCCATTTCTGGTTTACTAATTATGCTATAACTTTGCTTTTAGATATCGTAAAAACAAAAATAGAGTGTTTTTGGAATCTTAAATGGCTATAAAATAAAAGCATAAAAGAAATTTTAAAATTTTTCACCAAAACGGCGAATTTTGGATAGTCACATACCTTAAAGCGATCATGAAGTTATAAAGGCTTATTAATATATAAAATCTAAAACTGTGGAAATTAATTTTTTTTCACTATAAAAAGAAATTTGCGCAATTTTCAAATGTCTCTCAGAAGTATTCAAGCATAATTGTTGATTAAGACCCTAAAAGTGCTTACGTAGAATGAATAATGTTTCCTGTATTCTTTAATGTATAAATAGGGTACTATGAATTCATTTCAAAAAGTAATGATTAATTCTACTTTTGCAATCTTAAAAAATCTTTAAACTTAAGGGAAAAAGATCTTATATGAAAAGAAATGTATCGACTTAAAAGAGAAAATAAATAAATGAAGCAAAACTCTAGAGAAAAAAATACCACAGCTGAGAGAATCATTTGTAACCTAATTAAATAATACGAAATAAAAAGAGAATTATTGAATGAGAAACAGATCTTGTTATTCAGACAAAGGAGTTAAAAAAAAAAAAAAAAAAAAAGACGTATTCGCTGTTTTTTTAGCAATTAGTTCAATTAAATGAAGTCCCACAAGGAGTGTGCCAAAGAGCAAATTTCGAAAACACATGTTAATTAAATTAACAGCTAATTCAAAAGATATTTGTTTGTTTGGTTTGCGGAACTTGTGCGAAAAATATGCTCGTCAGCTGTCAGAAATTGAAAGATTCAAAACCTATGCGTAAGACATTGATATTTTTTGAGATGAACCACTGCTTATTTCAAGGGGTTTTAGTGAAATTCTCACTTGAATCTCATTCAATGAACTTGAAGTAGGAATATGTATGAATCAGAAATTAATATAGTTAACGCATCACACAGAATTTTCTAAGGAGTTTATTTACTGAAAAAAAAAATGCAAATATATAGAGAATTATTTTGTGATACCCCCGCGGGCCGGAGGTATCATCTCTTCCTCATCTACGTGACCTAAGTTTGTAGGGATAAAAGATTGACCACTCAAAACTTCCTTAATAAAATTAATTTATTATCATCTCAATTTATATCAAGCAATGCAACACAAGTCTTAGAGGATAATGATCAGGAGTGATATGACATAAATTACACAATTCTTAGCACACAGCACCTTAAATCCTACTCACTATCCTTATGATAAATTAACCACCGAATCTATATTTATAGCGATTCCTTAACTAACTAGAGTCCGCTCTATCATTAAAGTTTAATATTATATCGCTTACCGATATTCCACGGCGAACAGTTACCAATCCTTATATCTTCTATATAATACTGTAATCTAACTTGATCCGGCAACTGGGCAACCTTCTGGCTTCGAACCCACTTCTATATGATTCTTATAATACTTCCTAAGACTTCTGCGACTTCTAAGACTCCCCTTAGCCTCTTTCGCGAATGCTAAAGCTCCAATATATATAATCATTTTAAATCTGCATATCGCGTTTTCTTCTTGAGTTAGTGGGAATGAAATGCCATTCTGGCTCCAAAGATTCCCCAAGAGGACTTTAGTGAAAGGCGTGATAAAGCCCCGTCACAATTTATCATGCTTAATTTGATAATTTTTTGTAATTTTGAACGCATATATTTTTAAAATTCCTTAACCTCTTAACTGTCATATCCAAGATTATCTCGGGCACGGCACCAGTGCTCCAAAATGTCAAACCCGAGTATTATACGGGGTTATGTTTCGAGAGTAATTTACTACGGGTGTTGTAGATCTCTGTAATCAGGAAATATCCTTTCATCCAATAATCTGAAAACGCCAGAAAAATTACTATAAAAAGATATTTTTACATGTTCAATACAAGGTACTCTGGAGCTCATTTTTGCTCTACAAAAATGTAGTTGGGAAACTTTTTTAGAATTTCAAATCCAAATTGTAGAAGATATTTTACATAAATGGGATGATATTGCTTCTGGACAAAAGGATCCTGACAAACCACCTACAGTTGATAACCCTATCGGTCTTACTGAACGATATTTTATATCGCATATGCCTCCTACGTTTGCGAAATGTTAGTGTACAAGACAGTGTAAAAGTGTTTTGTTCAAAAAGGGATGCAAATGGAAAAAAGATAAGGAAGGAGACACTATTGTGGTGTAATGATTGGGGAGTTGGGCAGTGCTTAAAAAAGAGTTTCAGTTAGATCACACAAAACCGAATTATTGAACTATTAATAGGTATTAGTTTTTATTTTATTTTATTTTTTAGAAAATAACACTCTACCTGAGGAGAACTTTACCACTGCAACGCTGTGTGACATCCACTTCAAACGAATATGTAGTTGCTCTATAAAGCATAAAAATTTGTATGCAAGTAATTCAAAATATAAATTTTTAACTGCGAAGTATATTTTATTTTGTACTAAACATTTGAATATTTTTGCATTAAAAAAATTTGACAATTTATCTACCCAAGTCATCAAAATAACTTGACAATTAACCCTTTATCTACAGCATTATGATTTACTGCACTTTTTTTCATTCAATATATTTTTTTTTGGATCACTACATTGAAAATTAAAGGATATACATAAACAAAATACTAACCTTCGGGAAATTTAATCCGTTACAGCTAATTAATTAATTAAATATATTCTCCACTGTAAAATTAATTATATACACTGTTCACTTAAAATAACGAGTCAAATCGTTTTCTAAGGTCTTCATTAACATACAAATAATAATAATAATAATAATAATAATAAAAAAATAAGACACTTAAATTTTGACATTAACTATTTTTTCGGGACAAAAATGATAGTCTTTGTAATCCGCTGTAAACGCAATTTCTGCTATAAAACTATTCGCCTTCCCCGCTAAAATACTCATCATAGAACCCGTGCTGCCATATATCTTGGAAGAGTGGATTTCAAAAAATATTCCTGCTAAGTATTGTCAGAATATTCGTAAAATTGGTTATTCTATGTTATTTTAAAGTGAATGGTACTTATAAGTACTGCGCGTCGGTATATAAAGGGTTAAAAAGAACTGCGATGTGTTTTTGGAAGATGTAGATACTTTGTTTACTTTGAAAAAAAAAATAAAAAAATCACTTTCCTTTACTTAAATCCTTAAAATCACTTTATATATATAGATAGACAGATATAAATCAGAAAACGCTAAAAATGTATCTTTATATAATAAAAACATTCAATGACTGAACTTAATTGCATTAATTTACAGGATTTCGAGAATCTATCTTACAAATTCTTGCGCGCTTGTAGCACCTGCGTCAACTCATTCTCCTCCGCTTCATTTTTTTTTTAACTGACTTTTCACCAATGAGTGGCAACCAGATTTGGCGATAAATCATCTTAAATTTGCTTTCAAAATTTGCATCAATTTTTTTCTTTCTTTTTTACTTTATTTTTAGTAACAAGAGAAAAGTTAAATAAAAAATCCATTCATATGTAAATTTTTTATACCTAATGACGTTTTATTAAATTCTGGATTTATGATATGCGAGGACTAAGTTTGAAACATTTAGATTAATTAATTTAAGGTTTATTAACGGATTAAGAATTTATTAGGTCATAGAGTACTTTTTGTAAATATTATAATTTTATAAACTAATATACAACATTTAACATAAAAGAATTAGATCAATGTAATAAAAATATAGCTTTAACTATTAGATCCCTTTAAGTACCAAAATCATTTCATTTTGATGGAAATAACTTGACAGAAAATGTCAATATTTATAAGCATGATCAGATAATAAAGATCTAAAACTTATAATAAATAGTAAAAAAAAAAATGCTCTGCAGTGTTTTAAAGATGTTCAGAATAGACTTTGTAACAACTTAAAAACGTTATAGTTAAAAAAATTTATGAATTAAAAGCAGCAATTTTTTCATTAAATATCCCATTCTACGCAACCTTTAATACTTTAAGGAATCCGACTACGTTCGGAACCGTGATTTTGCAAAAGCGTATAAATGGATAATATTTATGATATTTAGTGTCACTTAGATTAGAAAATGTATATAAAATTCTTTTAAGAATAGTATTACAATAAAAAAAATTATTTAAGTACAATATTTTGACAAAAAATGAACATAGAATGATCAATTTTCAAAATATTATCCTTTGATGAAAAAGGCTTCTATTATAATATTTTGCACGTATATAGCTTAAACCACTGTACAGAGGTACAACTATAATTTTTGAAAAATATAATTTAGAAGTGGCTTTATCCATGTTTTACGACCACAGAGGGGAGACATTTTAAGAAAAAAACGACGATAGTTATTTCAATGGGTTGTAACTCTGAAAATAATGTGAATTTTTTAAAAATCATAGTTGAGCCTCTGTACAGAGGTCTAAGCTATATATAGGTAAAATATTATTATAATAGAAGCATTTTTCACAAAAGGAGAACATTTTGAAAAAAGGTTATTCTAAGTTAATTTTTTGCCGAAATATTGTATTTAAATATTATTTTTTTTGTCAAAATGTCCTTAAAACAATTTTATACATGTATTCTAATCTAAGTGACACTAAATATCATGAAAATTATCCATTTATGCGCTTTTTTAAAATCACGGTTCCGAACGTAGTCGGATACCTTAAATCAACAAATATGCACGATATATCTTGACACGCAAGAAAAAGTTTAGTTATAATTGAGCTTTGTGTCCTTTGCCCTTGTGTTTGAGCTATGTTTTCAGAAATTTATTTTTAAAAATTATAAGAAATTGTAAATAAATGTAATAGTTCATAGAACTTGTGGCTGAAATTTCATTTAAAAATTAAATGTTTAGATTTTGTCAATGAAGCCTACTATGAACTCATTATTGGAGTCGATTGGTTGTTTATTTACGACACACTTCGAAGTAACATGAGGGCTTTTGAAGAAGGATCTCCTAATTTTGAGCCAGGGTTAAGAAAAAAGGAAGACATCTATGCTGGCATCCTACTCTCCAAATCGTCAAATTAAATGTACAACAGACTCTTGTATTATCTGTCTTGTGCACTATCATGACTCAAAACAGTGGTGTAAAGTCCCCCACCACAACTCCGGCATAGCGGGGGGGGGGGGGGCGGGTTCCTGGGGGGCCAAAAGGTTATGATTTTGCAATCCTTTGTAAGATCCGGCTCAGGGCCCAAAACCTGACTTTGCAGGGGGCCCTAATATTCTCCGTTACTCCACTGATTCAAACATATTATTCTACAGGAACATTGTTAATCATGAGAAGGTATGCTCCATGATCACTCGGTTAATACAGACTTATAGAAGCTTAAAGTATCCAATTAAAACTAAGACAAATCAAATATTAAGAGAAACTACAGCTTTTGTGAAAGATTTGACTATTTTCTCTTATTTTCTTGCTTAGTATTTTAATTTAGATTCACAGTATTTTAGTAAAATATAAAGTAAGAAAACAGAAAGACAGTACGGAATTAAATAATATAGTCTTTAAAAAAATAAAAGCATTAAGTAAATTACCACACACTAAGAGTTAGTGGAAAGATTACAAGGTTAAATAAAGTTTTAGGGCTCAGACTTTCCTGTTTGTCAATATTACTGGCTTGAAATAAAATTTAGAAGAGAAAATACAACAACAACTAATATAAAAATTTTAAAGTACTAAAATTAACTTGTAATAAATTAAAATTCATAGTATTCAAAGAATGTAAAAAAAATAATTTACTTACCCTACTGAAAAGGAAAAAAACAACAACCATAAATAAAATCATACTACTTCATGTACCAAAATTATTGATAGTAAATATATTCTTTAATGTAAACAGCAATATATTATAAGTAGGCAATATAAAAAAAATATATAAAATTTAAATAGTTACTTTTTCAAAAAAAAAAAAAGAAAATGGAAAAAATCAAAATTTATACAGTGTAACAAAATTGGATAATTATCAAAAAAGATAATATGGTTGTGGCATCCATGATTATTTATAATAAATAATTAATATTAAAGAGTAACTTCAATTAAACTAACTTTAAAATTATTTCAAATGTATTATTTAAGAAATTACATGTAAATTATTTAAGGTATCCGACTACGTTCGGAACCATGATTTTAAAAAAACGCATAATTGTATAATTTTCATGATATTTAGTGTCACTTAGATTAGAATGCATGTATACAATTGTTTTAAGGACATTATGACAAAAA
>BMAV01024270.1:532905-546524 GCA_019973955.1 Trichonephila inaurata madagascariensis | reverse complement strand
TTTTCCTATATGTAGAATTTAAAAAAATTGAAATAATTCTTTTGAATACAATATGATATTTAGAAAGAAAAATATTCAATCAAAACAATCCTTATACATAAATGCTTCTATAAATAAATATTTTTTTTTAAAAAAAAATTATTCTTTTAATGTGAAAGACAGTGTAAGATTTAAAATTTTATATGATCTTTCCTTTAAAAATTTCTTCAGTAATACTGATCAATTAAAAATGAAAGCTATTTTGACTTCCATGAAAGAATGGATAATAAAAAAGAAATGTGAATAAACACGAGTCCCAAGAAATATTTTGTTTTTTCTTTCTTCTCTTATTTACAAAACATATTAAATCTCAAGTTTAAGATAATTTTAGGAATATATCTTTTTTTTATTGTTATATATTTGTTATAAATCACATTCACACTCTCTAAAAATTTACTTTGACTTCAGTGGGTCACACATTTGTTTATTTTTTAATCTTAGAGAAGTTCTAAGATAACTATTATCCTCTCATCACATTCCTTTTCTCATTATATTTGAAGTTTTTGTATTTATTGATAGGGTTAGTAGTGAGATATTAGTTTTTACCTAAACCTCTCTATTGACAGGTAATTGGGATATTTTGTACGTTTTATCTAACCAGCTTCAATTAATTTATTATTTATTAACGTTGCACTCAGAAACAGCATGAAGGTATTGGTGACAGATCCTGTAATTTTGAACCAGGGTCAAGTGACGAGGATGACACTTGATCTATTCACGCTAATACGAGGACTTTGAATGTCGACCTACTTAATGAACATTAGCCACTCGAAGAGCGGAGTGGCATCAGGATTCAACTCCTGACCACCGTAACAACGCTTGCTAATTTCATGACCGTGACTATTCGGCTACGATCACAACTGAACTTAACAGTTCTCTAGTAAAGTAGAAAGCTGAAGTTTTTACTGCCAGAGAGATCAAGTGTTTTTTGACAGCTCTATCATAGCTGAAGATTAATTGCATCTTTAATGCATCGTTATTTTATAACATAGTTCAACACCTACAATTCCTCTTTCAATCTCATATATTATACAAAAGAAGCTAAAAGCGAATAGTTTGATAATTATTAAATATTAATAAAATGATAGCTATACAATATAAGCGAAGTTTGAATTTTTTCGTTCGTTTTCAGGTAAAAAATTTTGAAAAATATGTTTTTCACCTTTATGTACAAAATGAACATTAAGGTATCTAAGAAAATTAATTTCTTAATTACAAATATTTTTATGGATAATATGTTTATTGTATTATATTTATTTGTGTACTGATCACTTAATGTGTGACCTAAGGGTAACATTTAATACTCTAGATCTCAAATATTAAAAAATATCTAACCTGTACGTTTCTTGCTATCCGTCCCTTATTTTCACATTCTCTCATTCTTTTTACATTCTACTTCAAATTACTTCATTAAAAGATAAAGCAATTTACTCTATACCATTAACGGAAAATTACCTGTGATTTCCAAAATCGAAAAAAGGGTGCTTTTATCATTTTTTTTTTAGTTAAATGTATTCTACGATTGTTTCGAACTGCATAAAATGTTTCCCTAAAAATTTATCCTATTTAAGGGAACACTTTTGGCAAATGATACAATAAATAGCAAATGCAATTTTTCCCATGTATGAAAAATTAAACTTTTGAAATTCAATATCCTAAAATTAATTACATGTCTTTTTTAATACTGACATCAATATAGCATCAACAAACAATATTATGACTATATCAAATTATTAGAAATTTTGAAGGACATTTTGAAAATATTTATATAATTAATTAATTATTATACTATACATTAAAGTTCCGAGAAAGATAACTTTTTATTGACTTTTAAATTAAAATACGTATTTGTGTGCTGAAGTTTAAGAATAAAATTAAAACGAGATCATGAAAAAAGGCTATATATATATTATATTATATTTTCTCTTCAGTGTAACTCATAGTGTATGAGAAATATATAATTCAAAAATATTTAATTGTAATTTTCTTAAATGCCTATACCGTCCTTAAATTTTCCGTTACTTTAAGAATTCATTAGCTTATTACTATTAGTATTCATTCTAATTATATAATTAGTATAAATAGAATAAATTAATTGAGTAATTAAAAATTTTCTGATAAACTGATGATTCCTCAATGCAAGGCTAAGAAATCTTCTAACAAGCATGCTTTCCTTATAAAAAACGGTGGGGTTGGTGAAGGAAGGGAGAATAAGTATTAGAAGTATAAAGTTATAAACAATAAGCAAATATAAGTAAAAATTAGTATTTTTAAAATCTTACTCGTTATTTAACAACTGCAAATGTTACTTTTAATAATCATATATATCATTAAAATTTCCATTGAGTTTTTTTTTACTATTTAAAAAACATGTAATGTAATAAACATTAAACTTCAGAGCTTTTTAATTGCATATTTTTAGAAAAGTATTAATATTATTACATAAAATATTATTTTCTAGATTTCTGGAATTAACGAATTACTGATAAACAATTAAACGACAAAATAGGCATACAAAAAGGGACTATTTTTATGACAGAATTCGACAAAACATGTTACGAAATATTTTCAAAAGGGTATTAAAAATTCAATCGTTCTAATATAAATGTTTTAATATAGAAATAGCTCTGTTGTAACTGTAAGCTGTAAGAAACTTCATATTACAAAATTTTGTTTCTTTCCATAAAAAATCCTAAGTACAATTTAGTCTCAAATATGGAAGCAAATTACATTTTTATATAAATATTTACAAACATATTTTCAATATATCCCCACTTATGTTATTTATCTAAATTTTAAATTAAATATCGAAATAATGAAAAAAAAAACACAATAAGAATGTAACTAGTTTTCTTTTATATATTATTTTGATTGCTTACTTGTTCAACTTGGTTAGGATTATTTTATTTTTATTCGATCAATTTACATCAAAAAATGCTTTTAGAATCTAATATACTTTCATGAAATAAATATAACGAGACAAGGAAATATCGAAATAAAATCATTAATCACACATATGTTATGGAAATTTTATTCCTTCCAGTTGAAAAGGCCTAAGTAAATGATATCATTTATGAATTTTAAGTTACAAAATATGGTTATAAATTTCTAAGAGATATATCATTAACATAAAAAAATAAAAATAAACGAGCAGAGGATTATTTTTTGCTTTTTTAATGAATTCCTCCGTAACGAAAAATGCAGAAATTTAATTTTCTTCTGAAACTCTATCCCTTTTTATAACTTAAAACTGTTTTACGCATTTATTTCTTGATATTTGCTGGAGCGATAAAACCTTCAATAGAGATAGAAAAAGACTTCAAATAAGTGGAGGAGAAAATACTTTTTTTTCTTTTGAGTTTTATGATGTAAGAGTTTTGAATTTTTAAGCCCTTTCATTTCAATTAGGAAACGAGGAGGGAGAAAAGGACATGTTTACGTAAAATATGATTTTTTTTTTATAATTTAAATCTTTTAAGCCCTCAAAGAGATTTGGAAACAGAATGTTATGACAAAAAAAGAAAAGAATTCTTAAATATCTTTCATCGTGAAATACAAATCAACACAATAATTTGTTTTCATAAGCATCTTAAAGTAAACAAGTCAGATACTTAACAAATGGGGTGAAAGTTTTGAGCTTATTTCAAATTTCTTTTAATTAATATAGCTTAATTAGTAAGTGTACAGGATATAAACTTCGAATTAAAACCTCACTTTCAGGTGTTCGCTTTTTCTGAATCTTACATAACTGATTAAGTTATCCGACTACGTTCGGAACCGTGATTTTAAAAAAACGCGTAAATGGATAATTTTCATGATATTTAGTGTCACTTAGATTAGAATACATGTATAAAATGGTTTTAAGGACATTTTGACAAAAAAAATTATTTAAATACAATAATTTGGGAAATAATTAACTTAGAATAACCGTTTTTCAAAATGTTCTCCTTTTATAAAAAATGTTTTTAAAATAATAATATTTTGCTTACATAAAGTAAAGACTTCTCCAGATAGCCGGAACTATTCTTTTTGAAAAATTCACATTATTTTCAGAGTTACAACCAACTGAAATAATTATCGGCGTTTTTTTTCTTAAATTTCTCCCCTCTGTTGCCGTAAAACATGGATAAAACCACTTCTAAGTTATATATTTCAAAAATTCTAGTTGAGCCTCTGTACAGAGGTTTGAGCTATATGCAGGCAAAATATTATAATAGAAGCATTTTTCACAAAAGGAGAATATTTTGAAAATTGGTCGTTCTATGTTCATTTTTTGTCAAAATATTGTACTTAAATAATTTTTTATTGTAATAATATTCTTAAAACAATTTTATATACATTTTCTAATATAAGTGACACTAAATATCATAAATATTATCCATTTATACGCTTTTGAAAAATCACGGTTCCGAACATAGTCGGATACCTTAAAGATATTAAGTATATTCGTGTGGAAAGGATAAACAATTGTTTCCTCTTTCTAAAAGTATTTTATATATGTATTTATGTTACCAGTTTCTTAATGGGATTTCCTAAAATAAGTTTAGCCTAGAATAACTTTATTAGTTTTGTATTTATTGCAGTTACAGATAATCCTAGGTTCACACAGAATTTCTCCGGTAAAAAAAAAAAGTGTGTATAAAAGCTCAAACTAGTATTATTTTATCTTTTCACATACGTTAGTTATGGGGGAAAAAAACGATAAAGAAAGAAAATAATTTTTTTTTCAATTTTCTTTTCGATGTATTTAGTAATTAGTAAGGATATATTTTGGGTTAAATGCGTAATTTTTTAAAAAAATCTTCTTCATTTTCTGTAAAAAATGAAATTTTTAATTTAGAATAGATTAACAAGTATTCAACACTGTTTTATTAAATTTTAAATTTAATTACTTTTTTTCAATGGAAACATATAAAACTGTTTCTATATGTTAAATTCGGATATTAAAGCCGATCTAAGCTTTCATAAAATATTTATTACAGAACTTACGTTGTATAAACAGAAAAAAATTGAATACACATTCTCCTAATCTTCTTATATTATCTTGTAACAGCCATTGGATTAATAAAAACTAAATCACTAAAAGTAGGATTATATATAATTGGTGTTATTATAACATCAGAAATTTATTTATCTGAGTTAGTTTTTGATAGGCTTTGATTATTTTGTTTTGGAAAATTCCAGATTAAGTTTATTTTATCTACTATTAGATACATTTTATATTTCTGTAGAGTTAGGAAGATAATTTCTAACGATTTACTTTGGAAGAAGATTAAATGGTAAGATTTATTTAATAATATTAAATGTAGTAGATATAACTTTTTAATAGAATATCCAAAGTAATGTGTGTATTCTGTCTTTTTTTGTTTTTAACAAATAAATAACTCAGAGCTATAGCCCAAAAAAGATATGAAAAAGGTATCAATGTCCGAAATTCAGGGAATATTATTACATTATTTAAAAAAGGATATTTAAAAATTCACTTTTATGAAGACAATCGCTGAAAACTATTTTCGTATCTTATATCTAAATTCAGTCTTGTCTATAATTTATATCTAATTCGAGGTTGAGAAACTATTAATTCTATATTCATCAAAATTTTATTAATGCAAACTGTTTACATTGTTATACTATTTTCTGAGAAAAGATTTCAATTTTCTCACTGTATTTTATTATGAAAACGCTTGATACTTTTAAATGTAAAATCTTTAAAAACAGTATATTTAAAAAAAAATATGGTTTATTTAAATAATGATTTTAAAAACAGGTTTCCAATTATCTGAATACTATTAGCAAACACTTTTTTTAATATGCGTGCACCTTTTAAATTAATTTCTCCTATGAATTTTTCAAGAATATTCAGAAAATTTAATTTTCATGCATCATATATATATATATATATAATTATGTATCATATATATATGTTTAAAAAAAGGGTAGTACAAATGTATATTCTTTTAACTTGCCCGGCTAATTTTATTCTCTTTGATAGTTCAGTTTTATCTCAGATTTCCAACTAGATAGCCTTAAAAAGGTCATAGTTATTAATAAGTATAGAATAAATATTATAAATCGTATTTAGTATTGCAGTTTTAATATTCAATTTCATATCAAATAATAATATTTAAGAAATCTTCAATTTAATTTTTGAATGTTTGATGTTTATTTAAAATCTCTTTTCCCCTGGTATTCTTAATATATAGGAAAATGAAAAGTACACGATTCTAAATTTGGTTGAAATTCAGTTTTGATATATTTATAAAGAGAGAAGAATTATTACGTCATCCACATTCTTATTTTATTATTGATAGCGATAATTTATTTATTTATATTAGTCTTTTCTGTTTCATAAGAAAAGTTAAAATATATAAGCTTTTAAGAAAGTTTTGAAATTATTTTCACGAAGAGTACTGTAATTTAATTTACATTGTTAAAGTAAGATCTGAATATTTTACCGAAATATAATTCAACCATTGGCGCACACAAGAATTTTTTTAAAGGGGGGAGGGGATGACCAGGGTCGAAAATATACCATTTTCGTTTTCGTAACTCAATACATCACCAAACGTTTTCTTTTGATTTTATCCGATTGTCGAGAACAAAAAACAGTAAAATATAAATTATTAATTAAATAATTAGCATTAACTAATAAAATAAAATATTAATAACAAATACTTAATTAAATTTTACGCACTATATGCACAGGATTATAACCAATCGAAAAAAAATCAAGCGTTAAGGGGGGTGGGGAGTCCAGACCCGGGGACCACAAATTTTACTCTGTTTATTTGAAACCATATGTCCTCTTGACTTTCTAAAATAAAAGTTTCAGATAGTTAAAAGCATTCTTCCACCGGATTTGAACTGAAATATCAAACAGATAGTATTTTATTTTGTCCATTTGTATTACTAAATTAGCATTGTATTGCTGAAAAATGTGTGTCCCAAGCTTTTAATATTTTTATAATTAAAAAGAAATTTTTAAATTTAATTTTCAATCAATTAAAAATTGATAATTAATTTTTAAAAATAAATTTTGAACATAAAATTTGCAGGGGGATGAATGTATCATTTATAGTATTAGCGCATTATTCTTGTTACTAGGGCTCCTTATGGCTGATGCAAGAGTAGGTATAATGTAATCATTACGATCAATTTGAGAGGGGAATTTTTTCAAATTTAATTCTCACTCAATTAAGTGTCGATATTTAATTTTTAAATGCATTCGAAATATCTGATGCCTTAAAATTTTTTTGAAAGTAATATTTTCAGATAAATGAATATATCATCTATAGTATCTGCGCATTATCCTTGTTACTAGGGCCCCTTATGGCCTGCGCAAGAGCAGGCATTGTGCAAACATTTCGAAATGCAGAGTACCATAAGTTTTTATTTAGACAATTAGACTTCACGTAAAGTATTGCCAAACATTTAGGACTGCATTATTATACAATAATAAAATATAATAGTCATGTCATAAAAATTAGGAAAAATAATAGATTTAAAATCGAGTCATTTCAAGGAACTAAATAAGTTTCGCGGAATGACTCAACCAAATTTCCTGTAAAATATTTATAGGTTCATGTTTTTAAATAAAACAGACATAGTAGTATTTTTTTCATTACATTAAGTAAAAATCATTATTCAAACAAAAAAGAAAGAAAAAACCGTGTGTTATTTCTAAAAAAATATTTCACATTCAACTAATTTCCTCATTCACTTTTCTAGTTATTCTAAAATCATTTTTAAAAGTTTATACAATCAATAATAGAAATTAGCGAATTAATTATTAATTAAATGCAAAACAACACACACAACTTTGACAAACATATTATCAAATATTTTAGATACTTGTATGATATGCCATGCATTTTTTTAAAAATCATTTTTCCAGCAATATCTAAACTCTACAATTTCTTTTTTTATCGAAAAAAATACTTATTTCTTATTCTGTCCCAAACAGGAAAATCAGAAATTTTTTAAATCAATCATGCAAAGTTAATAAAGTTTTGCATACTATATCATAACTTAAGCATCAAAATTTTATTTTAACATAATGACATCCTTACAGAGAAAAAACAATTAACCAATTATTAAAAAAATAAAAAATAAAAAAAAAAACTTTTCAAAATAAATAAAGTAGTCTTTATAACTAAAACCAATATATGACAAATAAAAACTATTTTATATTCTTTCTAATAATTTTAATTACCTTCTGTGGCCCTTCTGTTACCTCTGACTAAAAGTAGGGGACCTGTCAAACCGTCCCTTACAAAACTTCCTCCGAAGCGTCTTCCGAAGAGACAAGTTCCCAATAAAATAAATATAAATATGTTTCACATATATATATATACATCACACACATAACGGTCCTGTGCGCATGAGTTTTGAAAAGACCCTCTCTCGGAGCCAATATCGATTCAACGAGAGAAAACGAATCGCATCTCTATTGGACGAATTCGGAGCTTTGGCGACGGTGGCGCCAGCTCCTAAATGTCAGTGGCAGTTTTCTGAGCGAATAAAAGGTGGTAACCCCGGCGGCTTTAGCGGGAAAAGCTCATTCCAAGTTCTGGTTCTCCCGGACAACTCAGACCAGGAGCGATAGGCAAAGGGGACCCTATGTTGCGGCGACCCCCCGGCTGACCAGCAATGCCGGGCATCGTCGTTTTCAAAAGAAGATGGTCGGTGGGGTCCGACGACTTCGTTGTCCCTGCCGTCATCCTTCTGATGTTGCACACCTCATGGTAAGCAAACATTTTGCTCTTCGCTATCTTCTCTTTGATCCCGAAGTGTAGGCATTTTCTCTTCCTGCTCTCTTTTTTCCCTCTCCATTCTGTCACATTTCTCTATTGATTACGGGTTGTCTCCCGCTCCTCTCTAGGTTCCTATGTTTGCAAAGTGTTCGGATGGCATACACGCGGAAAGGCGTCCCTTTCAAAATGTCAAAGCCAATTCTCTTAAAAAAAATTTTTTTTAGGAGGATTGCCTATTTTTTTTTATTAACCTTTTGAAATTTAATTTTAAGTCAGGTGATACAGAAAGGAAAGGGATGCAACCCTGAATCCAATATTTTTGCAGTGCAATCGATGCATCATTTATAACAAATAAATAAAAATGAAAATAATTATAAAATAAAAATAAATAATAATAAAAAAGTAAACAATGTCTCTGTGCAGAATTTTTGCGACGATTGATCAAAGCTTCTTTTGCTTTTTTTAAATTGGTTGTCAAGCGAATTCTGCAAAATACCAGTACTTTTGACTTCATTTAGAGACCTAAAAATTTTTATAAATAATATTAAAAAAGAATACTTTGCTCTAAATGCATGCATATCCTTAAAAATTGTTAAATGTATTTTTTATTAGAATTTTTCTTGCATGTTAAAATTGTGATTTTTATTTTTAATGACTGTGTAAAGTTTTAATCCTTTGCATTTCATAGACACTATTCATAGGATTCTATTATTATAGAACTTATATTGGACGTTAGTTATCTTAAAGATACTCTATATGATCAATAACAAATAATAAAATAAGCATTTTTAATTCCTTGTATCAGAATTTGTACACTTGTTATTATTTTACGATATATATAGAGATAGAATCCCACAGAAAGTAAAAACCATGGATGAAATGCAAGGGGTTAACCCTTTTATTATCACGTTATTCAATGCATTATTTGTATTAAATGTTTAATAATCTCATCATTTAAAAGATGTATCTTTTAATGCAAAAAATACCTGAGTTCCCTGAAGATTTCCATGAAAACTTTACCAGTTGGTCCTTATGTCTTAATACTAAAATTCCAAAATATAATTAGAAGACTCACTCAATTGTGGCTTGCTAAATATCTTTGTAAATTCTAAGTTAATATTTTCAATTGTATCATCTTGAGAAATTGCATGCATTGAAAATATAAACGTTTAAACAAACATCTTGCACCTGAATTTTGAGAATGATAAGAGCGAAAGCCATAAATGGAATCCTTAGATGGAAATAATGCTAAAAATTAATATATATATATATATATAAGAAATGTAGATAGAAATGTTAATAAAAATTTTAAGCTTTTGAGATTTTGTAATTTAAATAAGTCTGGAATACTTATGTAATACCATTAAATTGAAACCATACAAAGTATGCTTTTCCCTTAACTTAAAAAGAAGCATGCTCTCTTCACCCCTCCCCCCTAAATCTTAAAACTAAAACATATATCCTTTGAAAGAAATTTCTCCTTAGTTCTTAAAGACAACAGAGAGTTAATTAAAAAAAAAGTACTATCTTTGTGTTTTAAAGCACACAAAAAAATGTAGACTTTTCATTGCATGTGTGATTTCAACAGCAAACCTTATGATATTTTTTGCCTTAAATTATATAATGTTCATAATGCATATTTTATGAAATGGTTAACATATTATCTAAAATTTCCCATTTCTAATATTACTAATAGTAAAAATCAAGTTGAAAAATGAAAGTGTAAATGCAAAGAACAAATGACAAAAAATTATGTGGTCACAAAATTTATTATCGATAATTTCATAAAATAATAACCAAGATGGGAAAATTATAGAAATTTAATGTTACAAAAATTATAATTTTATTTAATTTATATATAAGACCAAAATAAAAGTAATGAGTTAATAATATCAGAAATCAGATTTTTTTTACCTGTTATAGTTGAGTTTTGCTCTTTTTTTACACATTGACTTCATTTTTTAATATATATTAAAATTGCACTACAAATTCTCTTCGTAATTATTTGTTTTTGTTTTAAAATACTTAAGAATCAAATTGTAAACTTCATTAACTGGCGACTCAAATTCTTATATAGACTCCTCTATTAAAAAGAATAAGAAAATTTTAATTCACTGAAAAATACGTGGACTTTTCTATTTTACAATTCTAAGATAAAAATATTAATTAAAAATAGTCTCTGCAACTTTATGGTAAAATTAACATAAAGTTTCTTTACAGTTTTGAAAATATTAATTTTTCCTTAATTAATGAAGTAAAATAACCTCCTATATAAAGTTATAGAGTAAGAAATTTTATTTTTTAATCAAATAATATCTGATTTGGAAAAAGCTCTTTAGATTTATAATTCAACTTATATTTTTAACTTGATTTTCTTTTTATGTAAAATAACAAATTAGTTTTTTCTGCTTAAAATTCTGGGAGAAAGATACGTTCAGAATACTAGCAGTTTCAAAATTTAAAAGCTAATATTTCTGTTCAGTAATAGAACTTGCTTAAAAGGTAATTCACATGTTCTTCAGAAATTATATTTTTATTGTAATGTAAAAAAAAAATAAAATCCCACGTATCAGGAAGAAAAAATAAGTGTAGAATTAGCGACGAAAGAATTTTTCAACATAAAAGCTTAAGGAAGTACAAAAAAAAAAAAAAAAAAAAAAACTTTTTCTATACTTTTTTCTATATAAATGCGTGTATGTGTATTTGTATTCAAAACCATATAAATTGATTACCGTAAAATCCGGCGTATAACACGCACTTATACTTTCAAGATGTATTTTTTAATTTTTAGGTATGTTCTCCGTATAACGCACACCTCTTTTTTTACGAAAAAACCTGAAATGTGCGTGTGCAATGTTCTTATGCTTTGAAATCATTTATTTGAGGTATTATCCCAGGCTTTTGAAAAAATAGTATACTTCTAGAACTACAACTCTTTATGTTCATCAAGTATGGAATTTCTTTTAAAAAAACAACATTTCAATCTATGTTGAAGTCTAATTTTTTTATACTTAGCTCTTTTTTCATTTTTGAAACTATCATTTTTATACCCGGCGTAAAACACGCACCTATAAATTTCAGTCTTATTTTTGGTGATAAAAGTGCGCGTTTACGCCGGATTTTACAGTATAATATAGTAAATAAACAAGTAGTTTACAACATATAAGCAAATAGCCTAATACATAAATTAATAATAAAATTAAAATTAAATCTCTATTCGTAGAGTTAGTGAAGAGAGAGAAAAAAATAAGCATATAGTTATATAGTTAAAAAATTAAATTGACGTGGGGAAACTACACAGGTACTATAATCAGATCAACATTGAAGTAGGGAATTGAATGTCTCATAAACGAGAATTTAGTAGAAAATTTCAAGAAGCCTCCGAAAGAATACTGCCTTTTTTAAATTTGGAAAGCTCCCCACATTAGATTCTGATTCGATTAGAATGGCTCTTAACTCACCTAGAATTGTTTTAAAAGATAAAATCCCACAAATTTTAGCTGTTGCATCACATTTTTCAAAAGTTCCTTTTAAATTAATGCTTTAATTTAAAAACTGTTTTGATTTTATAATACTTTGATAACTTTTATGCGACCTGGTGATAAGAAAATTGACTCGAATGCATTCGCTTACTTTGGATTGGGAATTCTTGTTGCTGCCATACTTGAACAACCAATCCCTACTCCCCTCCATCTAAAATTGAATTTTTACACCACGGGACTAATTCTAGATCCCCTACTGTAAGTTGACGAGGGAAAAACTTTAGCACAATGTGAATGAAACCAGTAATGAGCTCTAAAAATCATGAGAAAAAAAATGTCCTGTACCCATAACTTTTATTCGAACCTGATCCCTTGCAAACTAATTAAATATTTTACGAGTAGAAACATTCTTTACTTTTTAATCCGGGAGGTTTTCTAGAAATATTTATGATTGTTAATAGCAAATAACATTGTTTTTGTTGTAAATATTGCTTTTATTTAGTTTATAAAAAGCTATGTAAATTTAATATATATCTAAGAGCTATAGCGTGGGTTTAATTTTTGAAAGAAATCTATCCTGTGAGTGAATAATGGAGATATACGCATTTCTGGGTGATATTTGAAAGGTTCTGATTCATATAAGATACGAAATTGGAAAACTCAATAATCCCTAGTATAGGAATCTTCTGTAGAGACAAACTTCCATTTCTAAAAAAATTAAAAAGGGTTCAAGTTAAGAAAATAAATCCCTCCAAAATATCACACTGCCGGGTTCTTTTATTAATACTTTCTAAAGTTTGATTTGCTTACAAACGGTAGAGAAAAGGATAAGATAGAATGGTAAAAAAGGAAAAAGAAAAAAAAAGTTGTACAAAGTATAAAATCTCGATTATGATAAGAAAATATTACAAAAAGTCCAGGTATAAATAAAAAAAATTAACCTAGGAAGGCTTTTTGAAGTAAATATCATTTTAAAGGATAGGTTTTGCACACATATACTACATAATTTTCAATATTTTTTTTTCTTGTTTCTTTCTTTTTTCCGATTATGAACCTTTAAGAAATGATGGTTGTATAATGTATTTTCAAGTCATCATTTTATTGTCATCGGATTTGATCTGCAAAAAACGTTCTTTGTTATTTAACTACCTTTAAATATTTTTTTTTCACATGTGCAATTTCTCTCTTTTTAGTTTATTCTCCCGAATAATAAAAATCCAAATAACTTGTATCAGAGTTGAGTTTTTGCTGCATAAAAGTAACGATTTATTCACAAATTGTAAAATTAAACTGCATACTATTCCTTAATCAAATATCTGATAGGTGTATATTAAATAGCCATTAG